>JAZHYW010015905.1:0-46317 GCA_037355805.1 Ixodes ricinus | reverse complement strand
CCCCCCCCCCCCCCCCTCTGCCACCATAACTGCATCTGCATGTTATAGAAGTGTATGTTATACTGTATTATTTCCTATATTGTCATTTTGCGATATGTTAGTCGGTTGCTGATTTTATAAGAGGGCTATTGTAAGAATTTAATTTTATAAAATGTATTTATCTCATTACGGGGATTTTTTAACGCCTAGGGGTTGTTGTCTGAAACACCTACCTTTCTTTAAGAATATTCTATGTCGCTATATGCGCCTGCTCACTGAATAATATTCTCCCGGTATTGTCATAGGCCCATCATCATTACGTAGTTCATGTCATTTAAGCGCAAGTTACAAGTTGAGCATGTGGCTTGAACAGTGCTTGCACTGTATGAATGCGCCTAATGACAATAGGTCTTGAAAATGGAGCTGCCTAGGTTTCTGCCACGCCACATTTGCAGAACGAAGTATATAGTCATAATAGTATAACCACTTACTACTGTATGTTGGTTTCAAGATATTACATCCATATCAGCGTTTAGTGAGAACGGAATAGACTTATTATATATATCTAAGCATCAAGGAGAATCGCCGGGAATGGTAATTAGCGTGCGCCTGCAGCAGTGCCCATTCCAAAATCTATAGGGATTGGGTAGGCAAGTCGAACTATACCGTGCTCGCCATACCCACGCATTAGCGCCAAAGTATTAGCGAAGCGGGGAATCGTCTCCAAATACTTCGTCTCGCTTTTTTATCTACGTTTTGACCTTCCGGCGATGTTGGGGTAAGCTTATTTCCAGAGGCTTGACTTTCTGCGTGAAACGAGGAAAGTACTAGTCCACTGTCCCACTGCTGATGAATCGCTTGAGGAAACGCAGAAAAGGGCGCTCACGCGGTCTATAGGCCGTGCGTAGTATACCTGTCATTGCAGAGCGGTTACGAGACTAATTTGTCGCGCATCCACCGAGGTCATGTAAACATGAGTCGCGAAAATAACCTGTTCTGTTGAATGCACGTGACGTCATCCTTTCCGTCTTTTCTGGTATTAAAACTTGCTGTTACTTCGTTCCACCTATGCGAGCGAAGTTGGCTGCGCTTCGTTGATGCGAGTTAACGCAGTGCTGGCGCTTCCAGCTTTGGCTTCGTTTCAGAATGAAGTGAAACAAAGTATATCGAGTTGCTCATTGTTTGCGCTGTTGTGTATTGCTTACTGGCGCATAGTAGTACATGCTCGAGAGTTCAGCTAATAGAAAGGAATTACGTCAGTGCACCTATAAGCGCTTAACAAATGGCATTTGTGCACGCGCGTCGTTGCTTTGCCTTGCTGTTTACTGAATCTACGGGGAATGCGGTGCGTGGAATATTCCCGTATCTTCCCGGTATCTCTGGGACGATGCGCGTGAGCGAGCCGCGCTGGTCCCGGGCCCGAGTCACTTCGCTCGTCTCGATCTGGGATGAAAGCCGCTGGCGTGCGGTCAGAAGTCACTGCGCCAGCGCGGCAATGCTAAAAATCTCAGTTGCAAGGCCGCACTGGGGATAAACTGCCATCTACAGCGAGTGACTCGTCGCATTTACTGACCAACTACGCCGTAGCACTCCACAACCCAGAAGTTCTGACCGACGCAGCCAGTTCACACCACGCAATGGCCGTGGAATCCAGTTCTTCAAATTCGTCTGCATGGAGCGTTGCATGTGCGGCGGATTCGAGACGGCTGTCCGGAACGTTACGCTTCGCCATCTGTGAACCAGCAGGTATGCCCCATGCATGTGCCGAACGCTTATGACATATAGCGAGTGAGTCAGCGAGAAACCCCGTACCTTCGGCAGTGCTCATTGGCTACAGTTTCACCTCTTCCACGGCGCATCATCGCATAAGATAACCAGCGGCTGAATTTCGTCATGCCGGTGTGTCGTTACCGAATGTCGATTTCCTTAACGCCTGGGTCAGCAACATGCCGACAGGGGAGCCCGATTCGCAGGTCGTCGAGCCCGCGTCTGTTTGGTTTCCATTGCTGTTGACGAGCGACCGAAGGCCTGCCCGCATCGAGTGCACCGCAAATCCGCAACGTCATTAGCGGAATAGGTGAATATCTGAGGCCTGCGGTTTCACATCAGACGAGATGCGCGCCGTCCCGGATGCCCGATCGCCCAGTTCGCCGGCGGATGATAAACAGGTCTTCATCTCCGAGAAATTCATCGACCACCGGAGCACAGGGCGCCGCCTGCGCCGCCTTCCCCGGCATCGAGCTTCTTCCCAACGCCAGATTCGATGCCACATGTCACGAACAACTGTATGCAGAGGCACGTTTACGCAATAATGCGACATGCATAGACAGAGGTGCGATGATTAATACGGCGAACGCGCTGACAATGCAAATTTATTTCTGAAGGTCTGGCAATTATTGCAAGGATACCGAGAAAAAAACGCGGGGCCGTTGGTGTTTCAAGCAACGGGATTTTTCCGGATTTGTTCTGTTCTCAAAAATTCGAATTCTGTCGGGTGTGGGGTGGGCCGGGGGAGGGGTAGGGGATTAAAGAATGAAGTGTGCACCGTGAATTTCGACGAAGTTGAAACCTGCCAAATAGCCAAAAACTTTTACCTTTTATTGTCCACGTAGACATCTACGTGCTGTTACTGTCTCGTCAGGGTTACTTGTCATCGATTACTTTTTTTAGAGCACAATTTAGTAGGTAGTAATCATATGAGTACCAATTTCTGTTTTATTTTAATGATGTACTTATTTTTCCGTTTTTTTTTTATGTCTTTAAATCAAATTCTCCTACCAAAGAATATCGAAATTAGCCGCTATAGATTTTGCCAACCAAATTTTTTGGAATATTTTGTTTCTAGGGTTTGGGGTTTCGCTTCGCTTCATTTGCAAAGGGGAAATTTCGCGTGGCCTAATCAGTAAGGGAGCAACTTGCCAATTTTTTTTTAAGGCAAATGAATCATTTTTATGTGCAAAATTAATTTGAGATTATGTGGCTAGTTTTTGCTTAGCAGGTTTATTTTGTTCCCATTGTATGTGATGTACTGCGAGTGTGTTGTGGGTTGTTTGGTTTTCGCGCGAGAGATTTGACGTCATGAGTTCTACCGACACCAGGAGGTCACGCATCACCGAAGCTTCTTCACCGCCACATCGCAGCAGTGTTGGATTTCGAAGAAGAGGAGTTTATCCAACATTTAATTCAATATTAAACTATATTTCAAAACCGGCAGAAGCTGTTTTGAATTATCTGAAGTCATCCAAAGTGCACGCTTACTTTTCAAGTAAAAGGTCAACTTTCAAAGTGGTCACGTGATGTGGGTGAATATTTGTACCGCATCGTATATCAATTACTTTAGATCACGCACAATAGGTCTAAGTCATGAATGCAATTGTATGCTCGATCGGGTGGTCAAATGTGCGCCTGTCGCTGAAGCGTATAGATGCATGACAGCGGTACCACTACAGTAGGTTTTAGCACACAATACTGGTAATTTAAAAGGTTTTCTGACACATGCACCCCAAGTTTATGTTAGGCATCACATTGCTGTCTGTATTTCACCTAAAGTGTCCATTTTCTGCACGCTTGTGCTATTGCGATGAATTCCGAGTTTCACAAACAAGTCTGTTTGGTAACAAAATATCGGAAGCCACATAATTTCTACCCCGTGTAGAAGTCAACACTTGTCAAAAGTCAGTACTGTCGGTGCGGGAGAGTTATTGTGCGACTCGTTTTTCAATTTGTTCCCAACATCACTTTATCTTTGCGTATATGATGGCGCCATAAAATCTTAGACTTTTCACGCTATGATTTGATAAATTAAAAGGCATTGAGAATGAAGAAATATAACGATATCACGCGTTCCTATTAAAAAAAGAATCTAAATGATATATTTAATGTGTCATCTTCGTGAGGTATTGCTCACCGCGTACTCTAGCCCAAAAAGGCACCTTCCATAAAGGGTTTGGCGTTGGTGACAGTTTTACGGTCTGGTAGTGCACGTAAAAGTTTTGATAGGCCGAGTTCTTTTCGCTACAGCAAAAAATAAGCAGTGCCGCTTTGCCAATGCCAACAGTCACACAGGAAAATTTTTGCTTATTTAGCAGAAAAACTGTGCTTTCTACGCACATGATGCCGAAGTGAGTTCAGCAAGTCTTGTTGCTGCTGCCAGTGGTAGTGTCACCATATCAGAAGGAAAAAAAAGTAAACTTTTCCGAAATGTTGAATGAGGAAAGAGTGTAGCATGTCATGTCTACAATACATTAGGATTCATCTGAATTTGAATATATCTGTAGGTCATAAATATTTTAATACGGAAACAACCAGGTTTCTCCTGTTTTCGGGTTCGCAATTTTCTATATAGGCCAACAATTTAATCTAATCAGATCTTAGCTTAAAATTTAAAAATATGGCGTTTTATTTTTTCTATGAACTAGAAATGTCTTGAGAAGTAATTTTTAAAGAAACCTGACATTATCCGTGCTATATGTAACTCAAAGTTTCATAATTTGTGCATGGCCCGTAACCTGTAGATTAATTTATCTGTTGAAGGAAAAAAAAAACCTTGAGTTTTCAGAAACTCCTCTTAAGAACAGATCGAGCATCAGAATCCTTATCTGTGACTCCTTGATATTGTGTGCAGAAATCGTGCTCTGTAGCATCCGCAAATAAATGAGATGTCTATTTGTGTCCTTGTTCAAATCTTTTTATTTACATTCAGCGGGCTTGTATCTAAGAAACAGAAAAAGAAAAAGATGTGTGATCAAATATATGAACCTGTTGCACTAAACTTTCATTTCCGGCGCAGGATACTGCGTGGAGGTTGGGTCGTCGCGATACAGAGAGTACTCTTCGTTTCAGTGCATCTTGCGGGCAAAAAGCATCTGGCTTAAAAAAAAAATTTTCAGCTTCGGTTTATGTAAAAAAAATCTGTAGTATGTTGTTGCAGTTGAAGTAATTCATACTTAATGTAAATTTTCATTTATCCTGCCAGTTTGCTCTTTAGGAAATGTATTTGAGCATTCAGCGCCACCTATATCCAAAAATTTTTTTTTTTTTTGTTGCCACTTCAGCATGAGAAGAGGTAACAAAACACATTACTGTTACTTGAAAATGAAATTAACACGTTGCTGACCTTACGCCATTTCCAAATTTAGCAAGGCCTAGTAAGAAAGGGGCCGCATTTTATAATGATTTACAGCTTAGGCTATTTGCTATATTTGCTATATTTGTAGAAACGCGAACTTTACATGATTATTCTATATTTTTTCTTACAATATCAATAAATACATCAAAGAAAAAACGGGGATATCTGCTATTTCTTATGAGTTAAAAAATGCGAGCATGAATGAACAGCCTTTCGTCGGCAGCATACTGGCGTGGACGGCCACGTTTCGCTACTGTTGAGGTAGCGGCCGCTTTCGTGAAGTGGGCCTGCCGCGCTGAGCTCGGCCGTGCAGCCTCTCTGGAGTTTGCCCATGAGGGCTTAGCGGCCCGGCCGCCGGTAAGAGGGAGCGCCTGGCCGCTAAGCCCTCATGGGCAAACTCCGGAGAGGCTGCACGGCCGAGCTCAGCGCGGCGAGGCCACTTCACGAAAGCGGCCGCTACCATCAACAGTAGCGAAACGCTGGCCGTCCACGCCAGTACGCTGCCAGACGAACTGAGGGAGCAGAAGAACGACATTCATGCTTTCGCATTTACAACTCATAAGAAGTGCTTAGGTGTCCCCGGATTTTTTCTTTGACTCTTTCGTTGTGAGTGTTCAAGTGAAACCGTAAGAAAAGTATAGAATAATCATGTGAAGTTTCGCGTTTCTTTAAATATAGCAAATATAGCACACTATAAATATAGCCTAGTAAAGTCGAAACAGTAAAACGTTTTAAATCATTACAAAAAACGTTAAGTGCGCGTACTTTTTAACACTAAGGGTAACGCGCTCCTTTTAATTTGAAGTAACGTAGGTCAGTAACGTGTTAATTTCATTTTCAAGTAACGAGTAATGTGTTTTGTTACCTCTTTCTCAGTAACAACACTGAAGTGGTGACTGCAGGAACGAACTGCGGACTTTTTTTGAACTAACCTTTTTGGATATAGGAAGATCCTTAAGGGTGGCATGGTTCTCTTCCAGGCACATTCGGTTTCCTAAAAACAAACAAAGTTGCAATGATTCAAGGATAAGAAATAGTACATTAAGTATGAATTACTTTCAACTGCAACAACATACCCAGCAGGTTTTTTTATAAGAAGCCGAGCTGAAGGTACTTTTTTAAGCCAGGTGCTTTTTTTATTACAAGATGCTGCACTGAACTTTTGACAAGGGGTATGTACTCCGTTTCCAGCGTTACACTTTCTCGTATCGCGCACGACCCAACCTCCGCGCGAGCGATCGCAAAGCCGAGGGGAGTCATCGAGAAAGAGACGAATGCAACGGGTCTCGTATATTTGATCACACGTCTTTTCTTTTTCTGTTTCTTAGATACAAGCCCGCTTGCAGATGTAAATAAAAAAGGAGAAACTTTGAAAAAGAAATTTGAACAGGACAAGATGGGCATCTTCGTTTGGCCTGCGGATGCTACAGAGCACGATTTCTGCCTAATATCAGAGTCACGAATAAGAGTTCTGATGCTCAGTGATCTGTTCTTAAGAGGAGTTTCTTGAAAACTCAGGTTTCCCAAAGTGATGCAGATTTAGTCTTCCTTCAACGAATAAATTAATCTACGGGTTACTATTAACAGCAGACCGTGCACAAGTTACTGAAACTTTGAGTTACATATAGCACGGATAATGTCAGGTTTCTTTTAAAGTACTTCTCAAGACGGTTCTAGTTCATAGAAAAAAATAAAACGCCACGCTGTTTTTTTTAAATTTTAAGCTAAGATCTGGAATAGATTAAGATATTGATTGGCCTGCTTTACTTGTGATAGAAATTGCGAACCCGGAAAACGGGAGAAACCTGGTTGTTTCCGTATTAAAATATTTATGACTACAGATATATTCAAATTCGAATGAATCCTAATGTATTTGTAGACATGACATGCTGCCTCTTTCTCATTCAACATTTCCGAGAAAAGTTTACTTTTTTTTTCCTTCTGATTATGGTGACACTACCACTTTGGCATCTGGTTGGAACCGGCAGCAAAACGTTTGGGCGGGGACTAAGCTTTCGGCGTCACGTAATTTATTTTTGCGGTAAAGGAAAGCACGGTTTTCTTATCCCACGAGACACCAGTAGATCCACTAAGAATGTAAAGAGGGTTACCACCTATTGCTGAGTTAGGGTGGTTATCTCGAAGCGGTGTCGTGACTGTTGGCATTGGCAAGCGGCTTAACATTTTTTTTTGCTGTAGCGAAAAGAGCTCGGCCACTATCAAACTTTACGTGCACTTCTCTGAAGCATCTACCGAGGCCGTAAAACGATCCTCAACGCCAAACCGCTTTAGTGGAAGGTTAGCGGATTTTTCGGGCTAAGTGCGCGGTGGGCTGTGCCTCACGCGGAATATGACGCATTAAACATATCGTACAGATTCTTTTTTTTTTAATAGGAACGCGTGATGTCGTGTATTTCTTCATTCTCAATGCCTTTAATTTATCAAATCATGGCGTGAAAGGAAAAGTCTGTAAGATTCTCGAGCTTAGTGTATACGGTGTGTGCGCTTTATGGCGCCATCATACTACCTTTATGACGCAAGGCAAAGTGATGTTGGGAACAAGTTGAAAAACGAGTCGCATAATTAACTCTCCCCACCTCTGACATTATGACTTTTGACAGGTGTTTGACTTCTACACGGGGTAGAAATTATGAGGCTTCCGTGTCTGTTATAAACTTTAAACAGGCTTGTTTATTGGGAGAAGCTTCGGAAATTCATCGCAATAGCGCAAGCATGCAGAAAATGGACACTTTCGAAAGGTGAGCCGACAGACAGCAATCATATTGATACTAGCATAAAACTGTGGTGCGTGCTGTGTGCGTGCGTGTGTGTGTGCGTGAGAGAGAAACCTACTATGAATTTCGTACCACGTGTACATCTAACGCTTCAGCGACGAAACCCCTTTGTATTCATACCGAAAGGAGCATATAATTTGCATTCATGACTTGGACCCAGTCTTGTACACATTAGTCTAAAAGAGTAATCGATTCCAATTACTCTGACTCTCGGTTACAAAATATTCATTTAGATCACGTGATTACTTTGAAGGAAAAGTTATTGACCTTTACTTGAAAAAGTAACCGTTACTTTTTGGATGACTTCAGGTCTTCAAAACAGCATATCTTTCTGCCGGTTTGAAAACGGGCATTTCGTACAGTTTAATATTGGATTAAAATCATTGGATTGCAAACTCCTCATCTTCGAAATCCACCACTTTTAACGCGATAGCGTTAAGGAGCTCGTGTCGCAGAAAAGCCCTGCTCGGTGGCGTGTCAGAAAAGACGGCTTCGGTGGCGTGACTGGACGAATCCTGATTGGTCGATAGGGTCATGACGTCAAAGCTACATGACCTCGCGCGGGAATTTCAAACAACCCACAACACACTCACGATGACGTCACATGTGGAATGAAAAATAAAACATAACATGCAAAGCGAATAAAAGGTCGCCGCATGTCTCAAATAATTTTCCTTTATAAAGTAATTCATTTGCCTTAAAGAAAAAAAATTGAAGAATTTAGGCCAGACACGCTACTGACTAGGCCACGCGAGGCACGCTTGCACGGCGAATGAGAAGGCGATGCGAGCGGGGCCCGATAACGCTAGCGCGTTCCACTCTTAAAGGCGAAAGCTTAAGCGTCCTCCAAGTTTTTTGTTGGCCGTCCCCTATCGGCGACTTGGTTCGAGGATTCTTTGGTAGGAGGGTTGTTTAACTAAAAGGCGCCGTTAGGAAGGCGGAAGGAAAAATAGGAACGGATACAAGAAACGTCATTACTTTCAAAACAGAAATCGAATTACTCGGGTGATTACTACCTACTAAATGTATTGCTCTAAAAAGTAATCGATGACAAGTAACCTGATCAACGGTAACGAGCGCCGTAGATGTCTGCGTGGACCTTAATAGAAGGTAAAACTTCTTTGGCTATTTAGCGAGAGTTTCAACTTCGTCAGTTCACGTGCACACTTGTCGACCTAACCGCTAATCCCCCCCCCCCCCTCCCTCCTCCCCACTCCCGGGTCACCACACCCCACACCCGGACACAGTTCGGGCCCACACGAGAACGAGAACAAATCCGCAGAAATCCCGTTAGCTTCGAAACATAATAATCGACCCCCGTGCAGTTTCTTCGGCTGTCACTTGCAATAATTGCCACACCTCGAGGTAGAACACCGTGTCGAATGTCTGCGTTCGTAACAAATTAGTCTCGTCGCGCCACTTGAATGCATGCATGTCACGTGTGCGTGCGTGCGTGCGTACGATTGTTCGTGACATGTGGCATCGAATCTGAGCGTTTAAAGAGAGTGGAAGAAGCTCGATGCCGAGGGGAGGCGGCGCAAGGCGGCGCTATATTTAACTCCGAGTGGTCGATAATTTCTCGGGAGAACAGCGAAGACCTGTTTGAATGCGTCGCTCCGCCGGCGGAACGCAAAAAACTGGGCGACGTCGAACTCCGGGTTTAAGGTGCCCGGAGCGCGCGTCTCCGTCCGGTGTGGTTACCGCGACCTCGCAAGTGGTTCACCGATTCCCGCCTAATGACGTTGCGGACGCGTTGCACTCGATGCGGCAGGCAGCTGTTACGCTGCCGGTCGCTCTGCAGTCAGACTAACAATGGAAACCAAAGCAGACGCGAGTTGGGATGCAGTGACGACAGCGACCCTTGCGGGGGCTCGACTCTCTTGTCGGCATGTTTACGACCGAGCGTTAGGAATGCGACATTCTGACGCAACGACACACCGGCGCCCGTGACGAAATTTGTTAGCCACTTTGGGACCTCTTATGCGATGCCAAGGTGGAAAAGAACGCTAAGCAGACTGTAGCCAACGACACCTTGAAAAACGCAGGGTTTTTCCTCACTATTCGTCCGTTGTGACTCCTTCGTTGGGATGCCTCCATATGTACAATAGACCTATGTCGCAAAGCGTTCGGCGCATGCATGAGGCCGCCATACCTTTAGTTCACAACTGGCAGGCAGCAACGTTCAAGACGGCTAGTGCCGTCTCGTCCACTGCACATGCAGCGCTCCATGCCAGGTTGGGGTACGTGCAGAAGGACTTAAGTTCCCTCAATGGGCATTGCAGGCAGCGGTGGGTAGGTGAACTGGCTGCTAAGATCAGGTCCAGAGACCTAAAAAAATTGGGTTGTGGGGATATTTATACAGCGTGTAGTTGGTCAGCCATTTAAAGTTGCAGACGAGTCACTCGCTGTAGATGAGCAATTTAGCCAGGCGCGGTACAACCGCTGGCCCGGGGTCTTTAACGTGCACCGCAGCAGTAGTGCATCACCGTACCGCACGCCGGTACGATGCTCAATCAGATCGAGACGGGCGGGCAGGGTAGGGCTCCAGCCTGGATCCCCGAGTTCTGCAGCAGCGAGCTTCCGCGCGCAGCGTCGCCGTCGAGCTGGGTGTGCGCTTCAGCCCACATCTGGCCACCGATCGCCCTCCAGTAGGCCTACTGCTAAATTGCCCGAGCGTTCAGGGAGAATGCAGGTGCGTGGTGTTCCACGCACCGCGTCGGCACGCGCGTTCCCCGTATAAAGATTTCCGGAAGTAAGGCCAAAGCTAGAGCCAGTGACGAGCGCGCGTGCAAGATGCCATTTGTTCGGTAGGCGTTCGCTGGGGAATATAGTTCAATACATGGGTTTGCACTGACGTAATTCGGTCCTCGCTGGCAGCTGGAACTTCCTCACGAGCGTAGCCTTTACTGCGGCATGGAAGGTTCTGTAAGCAGGCGCGAGCGTCGCGCGAGCGCGCGGAAACGAGTGAGCACAGCTTCGATTATACTTTGCGCCACTTCATTTGCGAGCTGAAGCCAAAGCTGGAAGCGCAGAGACCAGCACTTTTTGCGTTTCTGCCCAGCTCGCGCTCGAGCGAAGTTTGAACGCACGGAGCTTTCGTGCTCGCGTTTCCAGCTTTACCTTCGCTCACGCACAGAAGGTGGAACGAAGTATAACAGCAAGTTACGGCCACCAGAAAGGCGGAAGGATATGACGTGTCACGTGCAAACCCATGCTATTCGCGACTCCAGCAAAACGAACGACACCTAGCGGGAAAACACTGAACTGGCCGGACCAGGTCCTTTCGCGATTTCTGCTCGTCTCTTCTGGCTTCCGTGTTTGCATGTTGTCGGTGGATTGCGCGACAGAACAGTTCTACCGGTGTCTGTGTCGTAACCGTAGTGTCGCCTTGTGACCCAGGTTGCTCTGCACGCGACCTATGGAACCGCGTGAGCCATACATTCTGCGTTTCTCAACGTTCATCAGCACAGTGGAAGGACAGTGGGCAGTACTTTCCTCGTTTCCTCGAAGAAAGTCAAGCCTCTGGAAGCTCGCTTACCCCAACACATCGCCGGAGGTTCAAAACGTGGAGAATAAAAAGCGGGGCGAACCATTTGGAGTCCGATTCCCGCTCGCTGATGCCCCAGCGTTGTGCGTTGAGCTGGCACATGGCACGGCACGACCTGGATTCGACCGCCATATTTGCCCAATAGTGGCGTCCCCTATAGGTCGCTGGAGTCGCGAATAGTCACTGCTGCAGACGCCAGCACTTGCGGCACGCTGAACACCATTCCCGGCATTCTCCTTGATGCTTGGGTAATATAGCAATAAGTCTATTCCGTTCTCCTTAAGCGCTGTTATGGAATGTAACATCTTGGCTCTTTGTGATATACAGTAGTAAGTGGTTATGTATTATGACTATATACTTCGTTCTACTTTAAGTGTGAGCGTGGCAGAACCTACAAGAGCGAGCTCCGCGCTCCGGACTTCTTATTGTCATTGTCAAGCAGGCGCGTTCGTGCAGTGCAAGCACTGTTCAGGGCCACATGCTCCAGCTTGTAGCTCTCGGCCTCGCTTGCGCTTAAAGTGACATGGGCTACAGCAATGATGTTTAGTGGGCCTGTATTGATAATACCGGGAGAATGGTAATTCAGTGAGCAGAACATATTAACATTCGCATAGAATGGTTCTTAAAGAAGGTGGGTGTTTCAGACGAGCAACCCTTAGGCGTTCAAAATCCCCGTGTAGGGGATAAATACATTTTTATAAAATTAAATTCTTACAAACGAGCCATAAGCCCTCTTATAAAATCGTAACCATTGCTTTTTATATCACAAAATGACAATGTAAAGAATAATACACAGTACCAATGGCGACATGATGGCAACTATAAGACACACTTCTGTAACATGCAGATGCAGTTATAAGTTATAACGTACGTAGCTGTAGGTCACAAGCGGTCGCACATTTAATAGCAAGGTAGATTTAGATAGATGTTCTTATTAATGTTGTTTTTTGGTTAAATCAAACAGTTTTTGGCTGTAAAATGAAGGGTTGTGGGAAAACAGTTACGTGTTTCCGCATGTTTTCGTTGAAATGTGCAAGGTTGCAGAACGCGACACGCATAGCACAGGTAAAACATCGGTGATTTTTGTTCCACATCTTACTCGGACAGAGCTGTATAGCAAAGCTAAATTTTATCTCACAGGGCAGGTGCACCAGATGAACACATTGTACCACCAGTACATATAATGTTTTGTTGCCTTTCGGGTTATTTTTTTTTTTGGGGGGGGGGGGGAGGTGAGACAAACCTTTAAACGTGCTGAATACTACAGGGATGTGGGCTTCTCGCGCAACACCAAATTTGGCGCTATTCTATTTTTTCTTCTTTCCTGTCGATGCCAATGAGAAGAAACTTTATGAAAGCATTGGGAAAGACGAAACGATAGAACCCGAGAAAAAGATGGTACAGGGACAATGGCGCTGCAACGTATCTGCGGCCACTTTCCAAAACACTCCGATTTGTTGTTGTTGTTGTTGTTTTTGAAGAGAGGAGGTACGAGAAAAGCCACACCTTTTCTTTTCAATTTTTTTTATTTCTTTTACTACCTTAAAATACCAAATTAGGATATGTAGGTCGCCTTACAACACCTGTGTGGGGCTGTCTACAACATACTTCCCTCTTGCCCTACGCTCCTCGTCACTCTTTTACGGCGACCGGGCTGCCCATTGTTTCGGCGGTGAAGGCGCAGTGTTTGCAGTAACGCGTTACGAGTAACGGCGTTACCGGTGACCCGTTACGTTTTTCGGTAACGTAGTAACAGTATCGAATAACGTACTTGCGTTACCTATTTATTTCGAGTAACGGGTAACATAGTTACGCTACACGTTACAACTTCTTCCCATTACTTTGGAAAGATTACACTTCAATTTTCTTCGTGTTTCTAGGCACCAAGTCGTATGAACTTCTGCACTTATTCCACACACCTTCAAAGTTTTGCCCTCTTCTCCTCGCGCAAACACTTCCATTTTAGAAAAAAAAAAAAAGAAACAATTGCGGCCATTGTTTCAGCGTCGAAAAGAAAGCGACGTAAAAGGAACGTGCGTTATTTTTTCTACGTAACGGCAACTGTAACGCGTTCCTTTTACTTTGGTGTAACGTAGCTCTGCAACGCACTCCTTTTCTTTGCTAGTGACGAGTAACGTCTTTCGCAACTTCTTTTTTGGTAACGCCCAAAACACCTGGCAGTGCGCAGTTCTCTCATGTAGGGGGCTATGGAACGCTCCATATAACCCATATCAACTTACGATGTACCGCAATGGGTGCTACGAGCCATCGAAGCCGATAAATTGCCGTGATAGTGTCACGTGACCATGGAGAGTGGTCACGTGACTCGCGCGAGGTGCGTCGTCAGCTGTTACTTTCACGACCCTGGATTCGTTCGGATGGCTCGTAGCGTCGGGAGCTGTAGACCGTGAGGTGATACAAAGTTATTACCCCCTGACCGAACATCTTCTCGCCTCAACAACGTGTGCATTATCAAACGCATATCTGGCTCTACTAACGTTTTTAATCGGTCATTTATTCCTCAAGCCATCAGCGACTGGAACAGTCCCGCATTTTCCATTTTCAACATCTTGGAACCTGCTGATTTCTCCTCTGCAGTTACACTACGCCTTTCTTGTCATTAGCTTCAATTTCGTATAATTTCTTCGAGTTCCTCGATTGTATCATGCTTGTGTTTTGGCTTTTATATTGTTCAAATTCTGATTACGCTCCCCCCCCCCCCTTACGTAACGCCCTTAACAGGCCCTTAAGGTGAAATAAATGAATGAATGAGAATGTAGTCGAGTTTGTATACGCGCCCGTGCTCTTCTCGTTTGATATGTTCTCGGTCTTGATAGGAACAAAACTAATTAGTGAAGGAGAAATGGGGAATCGAGCAGCCAAGACGCGCTGAGCCACGCAGGACTGCTGGACTGACACCGCCTTTGGTGTGTCCGAAGGAAAGGAAACGGTCGTGTTTGCTCTCTAACAAGGCACGAGAAGTTTGACCAGCTAAAGTAGCGAGTCAAGTGAGGCTTCATCTTTTTGTTTTCCCTAAAGGGGTTAGAAGACTACAGCTAAGTGAGAACCTATTTGCATGTCTGTGTGTGTTTGCGTGTGTGTGTATGTGTGTGTTTGCGTGCGCCTGTGAGCGTGTGTAGGTTTGTGTGTAAGAAAGAAAGAGAGAAAGAGTGGTGTGAGAACAAGCGCCTTTCACACACACAAAAAAAAACTTAAACAGGAACACTTTTTTGTACACTATTTGTGCTTGAGGTGTCTGCCTATCTGAATGTTAAAGAAAATTTAATCCTAAAATGACAAAGGATTTTTTTTTTTACAGTGTTATCTTAAAACAGGTTCTTTCGTATTTCCGTATCGCGGGTAGTCTGGATTGTTTGAATTGTCAAAGATTGACATTTTCGGGAGTAGATGTGTCCAGCATGTGCTAGGGTTATTTTTTTTCTTTTCTTTTTCGGCGAAATGTCATAATCAAGACAATTTCGTGGTTCATGAACAGATAAAATAAACTGATGATGATTACGAAATTATAAAAGCAATTGGCATCCGATTTGTTTAATGATCGTTGCATATTTGGCACGTTGATAATTTAAATACATGTTGCAAAAAAAATATTTCAAAACTTTGGTCTAAAAACATGATATTCGTGTAAGGCTAGTCAAATTATGAGGTGCTAGAAAAAATCAGCTTTCTGCGTTAAGCCCTTATTTCGAACTCTTTTTGTTCGGGTTCCGCCCATTGAAAAGCATACGGAAAAGGCCTCAGCACGCAGCTCGTATCGCTGCGTCGCAGTGTTCTTCCGCAGAATAAAGGCCGTCTGCTCCCATCGCCGTCACTATGGCGAACGACCGCCGTCTGCTAGCCAGAGTTTAATAGTTTTATAAAAAGCAGCCGCAGACTTGTCGCCGCGAAGCGTCGTGAACGAAGGCGTAGTAGTGCTGTGTTAACACGCTCCCCAGTGATACACGCGTCGTCCGAAAAGGTCATTCGGCGTTCGTTGCCATGGTGATGACGATGAAAGCCGACGGCCTTTCTGCTGCGGAAGAACACTGCGGCGCAGCGATACGAGGTGCGTGCTGAGGCGCTTCCAGCACGCTTTGCAGGGGGTCGAACGCCAACAAAAAGAGTTCGAACTAAGGACTTGAACGGATACTGAACCGAAATTGGGATTTCGCAAAATAAGGACGCAGAGGCGATGAGAACTCCAACAAAACATGACTCATGCATCCATATCTCAAAAGGACGGCCGTATTTTTGGAAAAGAAGGGCGCTGTCAAGCGAGGTCTATGACGTCACGATCCTCCTGGAACAGTTGAGAATGAGGGGAAGCGGCCTCGCTTCTCTCCTCCTCGCTTCGGTACACCAGCTCGAGAGGACGAAGTGGAAAGGAAAGGGAATGAGAATCGTGACGTCACATGTCTCATCGACCTCTTTGGGCCGTGTTCAATCGCGCACTTCTTTCACAGAAATACGGCCATCCGTTAGAAATATCGCTGTATGAGTGATGGTTTTGGAGTTTTGCAGCGTCCCGCCTATCGCTCCAGCCTTCTTTTGTGAGCTCCAAATTTCGGTTCAGTATCCCTTTAACGTAGAGGGCTGCTTTTCTCCAGCGCCTCATAATTTGACGAGCTTTACGTGAAAATCGCGTTTTTTGACCATCCCGTGCCCTGTTTTTTTTTTTATCCGTAACATGGGTCTTAAGTATCAAACTTCCGAATATTTTTACTTCCCTTTGGTGCCAATTACCCAAGCACGCCTATTTGTTCACTCACTGGACTTTCGTGTTGATTATAATTTGATATGTACGCCACTGATTTAGTAAACAATGCAAACACATTTGAACATACATCAACTTGTGCACGAAGCAAGTGCGTGACAAATGCCAGGGACAAAAAGAAAACACGACAGAAAGATAAAAAAGCGGGCATCATACAAGGAGATTAAAAAAAAGAGGTATTGCGAAGCGGATATCGTTTTAACGAGAAACAATGCGATACTTTGACTCTTCCTTTTTCTCTTTTACATTTTTTGGGACGGATGGTCAGAAAAGTCCCCGAGAGCCAAAAATAACAATGAAAGCCAAAATAAAATTAAACGCATCACAAAAAAAACAAAGAAGAAACGATCCGCACCGAAAATTGTTTTGTAAAGCGCTGTCCAGGTCGTTATATTACCGCTGATACCCGCACAATAAATGCTCCCGTTCCGGTTGTCCACCCTTGTTTGCGCTCCAGCAAAACAGCAGTTTATTTTGGTATTTTTTAGATAAAGGCGAAAGAAGAGAGACGGAACAAGCGGAAATGCTGTTTTCTGTGGACTGTTTTCCGATTGGATTCCTGATTGAGGAATGCTGGAGATATCTATCCCGGCTTTGAGGGATTCCATGATGATGAGATTGTTGACGTTGTTCCCTTCTGCTTTACGGCTAAATGACGTCTTGTTATGTTTGCGTACTTTTCATTTTTGTATTTTGATTTTTTTTTACTAGGAGCTTATGTTTATGCTCATGCCCTAGTGTAATACGAGGTATTAGATAGAACCAATTCGATAAAGACACGTTCAATAATATTTAAATAATGTTGATATGTAATTCCTAGCTATTTGGCTCTGCTACCGGGCTCATAATATTTTATTATATATATATATATATATATATATATATATAACTATGCAAATCTTTTTATGGCCGATTTAGAGTCGCGCTTTGTCTAGTCGCTCTCTGCAACCTCTGTTTTATAAGCGCTACATCGATGATATCTTTATGGTATGGACACACGGGGAGTCAGTACTCACAGACTTTATTCAGGACTTCAACGGTCTCCACCCCAGTATTATGTTTTCGCATAGTTATTCGAAAACGAGCATTGATTTTCTTGACGTGACAGTCGAGATCAGTGGGAATTCTCTTTCAACAAAACTCTTCAGGAAACCGACGGACCGTCAACAGTACCTGCACTTCAAGAGCTCCCACCCTAAACATTGCAAAACAAGTATTCCCTTTTCTCAAGCTCACAGATTCCGGAGAATATGCTCTAATTTAGATGAATTCGAACGCAACGCCAACAATCTGAAACTCGTGCTATGTAAGCAGAATTATCCACCAGCCATTGTCGATAAAGCCATTGAAAGAGCACGAGCTCTCGACCGAGAGCAAATTATCAATCAACCCCAACCCAAAATGTCACAAAACCAGCACGCAAACCTGGTGGTTACATATTCAGCCCGCCTTCCAAATCTTAACAATATCCTCAGGAAACATCACAGTATTTTGCAGCAAAGTGATAAGCTACGCACCCTTTTTCCGGTATCACCACGCGTGGTATATCGACGAGGTAGAAATCTTAAGGACATATTGGTGCACTCGAAAAATAGGACTTCTGACGTTTCTGGTTGTAGACCTTGCCAAACGCCCAGGTGTAGAAATTTGTGAATATGTAGAAACCACCAATCTTGTCACTAGCGCGAACTCTGACTTCTCGTTCAAAATCACTGGAAACCTCAACTGCGGTACGCGTAACGTTATTTATCTTCTACGCTGTACAGTATGTAACATGGATTATATAGGACAAACCAGTACTTCATTTCGAGTTGCGCTTCAATAATCACAAGTCTCATGTCCAGTCCTTACCCACGCTCCCGTTCTCGAAACACATGAATCTTAAGAAGCATAGCATTGAAAAAATACGTATAATCCTTCTTGAATCTGGATTTAGCTCTGATCACGACAGAGAGTTGAAGGAGGCTTTTTCATCCACAAATTCAATTCGGTTGCTTGTGGTATAAATGCGAGTCCAGGCATACTCACTTGGCTGCCACGGTCTGTGTAGGGCTGAAGCCACACAATTATTTTGGTTCTGCACGGACTGTGCGAGCCGAGCGCGTCGATTACATTGTTGCGCCAAAGGCGCTTGCCATCGTGAGCTCGTTCCACGCCTCTCGTGAACATCCTCGTGAGCGTGCGTCCCGTGGTAATCCTTCCCCTGTGTTTAATTCCTAGGCGCGTAAGCATAATTAGAATCCGACACAAATACTTCATAAAAAACCGCCACGGCACTTTTGCGCGGTCTAGATCTCCGCTCTCGAAGCGGTGTTAATCCCGAACACATCCTCATTGCTACTTTTGTGTGCGCTCCGGTTGCTCGGGGGTGATTGTGCTTAAGAACTGTAACAAAGACTGTAGCAAATACTGCAAATCAATTTATTTAGTTTTAATGAATTGAATTACTATTGTTTATAATTACTAATTTCAAAGATTACGATTTTTTGTTGCTCCCGTTCCGAATATTTTTAATACCCTTCATAGTCCCTCTTCCTCTTCCACATGAACGTTAACAAGAAGAAGAGGACATTTCATACACCATCCTACTCCTGAAGAAAAGCGGTCCCCGCTTGAAACGTTGGTTAAGTAAAAGGCCTTTCCTGGAACTCCTCACCTTTCGTTTCACGTCCAACCGGCCCGTTGAACCTCCTCACCGTATATATATATATATATATATATATATATATATATATATATATATATATATATATATATATATATATATATATATATATATATATATATATATATATATATATATATATATATATATATATTTACGCGCAAGCATCCTCACTTTGAAATATTCAGTTATGGCGCTCAATTTATTTAGCGCCCAATATTCTGGTTAAAAGCTCGAGGAGTCGAAAAACAGAAATCCGAAGTTGGCATTGTCAAAATATCTATCAGCTAGGTGTGATCACGAGTTCATTTTTCCCAAGTTGCAACTTCTTTGCTCAGACGTCCGCTGTGGTATTCTTTTAACTTAAGCGCAGAGGTCTTGCCGCGCCGACTCTAAGAATTCGGCAACTTTCGAAGACGCCGTTAGTTAAACAAAAACATGGGTATGTTTGTTATGAGAGCCACGTGCCACGCCGTCAGGTTGATGACGTAGCAGCCATATTTAAAAAGGAAGATGGCGGGGTTTGATCAGCATTTCATGCTGTTTGTCTTCTTATCACTCATACGCCTTTGCAAACCTCGCTTTTTATATAAATAGTACCTACCCGGTTTTCTGTACGCATTCGATGGGTGGGAAGGTTTTGGAGCTACTACATAAACAAGCACCAAAGTTCTCGAAATAGCGAAGGTTCCCTGCTGTCTGATAAACAGACACACTGCCGATGAATTATCTTTTTTTTTTTTTAATTTGCGATGAAGTTGGCATTGCCGAAAGGCAGTTTGGCAGGGTGTAATTTTACAAATACTCCGAGAACATAATTGGAATATATATATATATACAGCAATGTCTCGTTAATATGGACACCTCCGTTCCCCTAAAAAGTCGTCCATTATGTGAGTTGTCCATAATAACGAGGCAAAAATGCATGTATTCTTTAAGTTTGTCCCCTCAAATGGTGTCCATATAGCGGGGTGTCCATATTAACGGGGTCCATATTAACTGGGACATGACTGTTTATATATACCGGGTGTTATTTTTATTGAAACAGATTTATTTAAAAAAAGCCGTGAAAGTTACACTTATGCTGCTTGTGGAGGTGAGTTATACGGCCAGGGGGACATATTATAGGGGCTAATCGTAACGATCAATTGGTCAATTAATTAAAATTCGTTAATTAACTTTTTAATTAATTAAAATAGACATATGGTTCCAATTAGAAACTTGCACAGCGTCACCGAAAACCACTAAATCAGTCATTTTCAGTAATACTTGGAGCGCGTGACAAGCGTAGTAGTGCACTGAAGTTACCGCTCGTGGAGCAGGTACAAAGCTAGAGGTTGAGATAAGGCGCCCGCGCGATTTTTCCGTCTCTTATCTAGCCCCAGCCTTGCACCTGCTCCACGAGTGGTAACTTTAGTGCACTACTACGCTTTTCACGCGCTCAAAGTCTTTCTGAAAATGACTGATTTAGGGGTTTTGGATGATGCTGAGCAAGTTTCTAATTGGAACCATATGTCTATTTTCATTAATTAAAAAGTTAATTATCGAATTTTAGTTAATTAGCCAACTGATCGTTACGATTAGCCCCCTATAATATGTCCCCCTGGCCGTATAACTCACCTCCACAAGCAGCATAAGTGTAACTTTCACGGCTTTTTTTAAATAAATCTGTTCCGAAAAAAATAACACCCGGTATATATATATATATATATATATATATATATATATATATATATATATATATCAAACACAACTAGTCAAGAAAAATAAGGCATCAAAAGTGTGCATAAAGATAAAACTGAAATAATAAAAAGAAAATAGCTATCAGCACAACTGGGATACAAGAGGCATCATCATAAGCAAGTGAAGTAATAAAACCACAGTCAATCAACCATGAGCCGAAGAGCCATTTGGACACTATTTTGAAAACTTTTTCAAGACTACATCTTTAGTCAGCCCATTCCACTCTTCAATAGTTCTGGGGAAAAAAGGACAAAAGCAAACACATCAGCGTGACACGAGTTTTGTCGGAACTTGTTCGGCTGGCCCGCGCTTTAAGAATTGATTTTTTTACCTATTTATTTATTTATTTTCAGATATCTGCAGCGCTGTTGGGTGTTATAGCAGGGGAGAAAAAAACTTAAAAACAACAGCATTAAAATAAAAAGTATTGGGAAAATGGAAACAGAACAATGACTTCATGCAAATATGTGCATAACCCCCAAAAGACACACGCACATACGCACACACACACACCGCGCACACACACGCGGGCGCACACACACACATGCACGCACACGCACACAAAAAGAGCACTATAGTAACACAGAAAGGATCAAGGAAATAGGGATAATTTTGGAAACAAAAATAGATACTTGTTTCTAGTGTTTACAATTTCTAAAGCTAACGAGGTCCAATCAGCTATTGTTTGGACAAAAAGTTAGTTCATAAATAAGTCGTAGTTAAAGAAGTATTTGACTTTAAAATGGATATTAAAACCCAGGGGATACATAGGTAGAAGGAAAAAGATATAAGGACGCATTTACACCTGTTTGGCCAAAATATATGTTATTCACAAATTTTAGGTGCAACGTTTTTCTTCTAGTTTTCATTTTTTTCCCAACCTAAGCTGCTCTTCATTTGCGTCACTTGCACCACGAATGTTTTTTTTTAGACGAGCTCGCCCTTTTTGTATTTTTTTTTTCTATTTTGTTATTGAGATATTTTGACAATGGGTACCACGAAACACACGTATACTTCAGGACTGGTATCATGATGTATAAAACGGTTTCTGTAAACTAATATTCATATTTATCAGGAGTTTATTGTTATAAAGATCATCCAGAAGTTTTAGCCTGAAAGATTACCTTCGTTCACTAAGCAACTACCAATGCAGGGCCTCCTTCCTGCTGGTGACGCTTGCTCCGTATTCGTAACTGTCTAACACGCATCAATCACATATATTTTTAACGTGTTTTTCAAGTTTATCTAATAAAAATTTATGGTGGAGGTCTCTACACTCCTGAATGATATGCAATGCTTGGACGAGTAAATGTAAAATATAAAGTTTCCTTAATTTGACTCGAAGCTGTCAAGAGTTTCGTCGAATAATAAAATTAAGCATGTTTTTTTAGGGCTATCGTTTCAACGCGACTCTTCCACGTCAAGTCACTAGATAGCATAAGGTCCAAGTATTTTACATTTGTGCTACTTTTGGTTATTTCTATATTAAGCATGTAGGCAGAAGTAATCAGATTCTTTCTTAGTGAATCTCGCGCGGGTACACTCTTTAACGTTTAATATCATCATCCAGAATCACACCAATCATATATTTTGTCCATATCACTATAAAATAATGATATTGTTCGATTAATGAATTATTCTAAATAATGTAGTCATCTGAAAATAATCTGATCTTTGACTATGTGCCATTAAATATATTATTTGTATATACCAGAAAGAGGAAAGGACCCAGAAAAGGACCCTGGGTACACCGGAATGGACATTTACATAATCAGAATTTTTTCACATCGAGTCTTGTACTCAAGGGGAAAGCATTCGTCCGTTTAGATAGCCCCTAAACCAAGTCAATACGTTGTTATCAACTGTCAGTGAGCTACATTAATGAAATAACAAATCATGGTTAGCATGGTCTAATGCTCTCTCGAAATCCAAAAGAAGCAGTTCACATCGTTGCCAATATCACTGGCGCAAGCAAGAAATTGAAAAGAAAACGTCGACAAGAACTGAATTACACAATTCTTCAGAACGAAATCGTGCTGATCTCAGATAAGAACGCTTCCTGTATTTAGGTGAGCAATAATGCTATTATAAATCACGTGTTCTACAAGTTTTTAGCATATGCACGTGAATGAAATTGCCCTATGAGTTTTCCCGTAGTTTTTAGCTCTCGATTTGTGTAATAGGCACCATATTTGCCCATTTTACATTCCTTTGGACGCTTTGGATATATTTTAATTACTCGTTAAAAACACGCAAAAATAGTTCGCCATCCCTTCCGAACAGTTCTTCGCTGTAACAGGAAAAATGTTATCTGGTCCGGTTGATTTCTGCACACAGAGTTCTTGTAGTAACAAACCTATTACATTATAAGTTACTCCATTATAAGGGCGACATTATTCCATTATAAGGGCGACATAACAGTGTCTTCAAAGGTCGAACGTTTGGCCAACAGCCTGTTGTAGCAGGTTAAGAAAATACAGAAATAAAGTAATAATGGGAGATGTCTTTGAGAACTACTAATGGAGTCCTTTGTATGAGAAATTTCTTGTGTCCAATAAACACATATGAGTCATATAAGATATATAAGAACATAAAAGAACCATATAAAACTTATAAGAAACTTCTCACAGGTTTCTTATATGTTATTATATATCTTGTATGATTCGTATTTGTTTATGGTACATAAAAGTTTTTCTCACAAATGAGATTTTTCAATAGAAATGGCCTTTCGTCAACCTCCACTGAAGCGGTAGAAAAAAAGGAAGTATTTTGACTGACGCCAAGGCGTTTCTTTCGTGTCATAAAATCACTACTACAAGATACTTTTGGGCATACTCCTTCCGAAATTCACGCAAGCTTCTTTGTAGATGTAAGGTCTGGACAGCATTAGCAAATTTTAGTTCACTTTCCCATAATTCGTACAAGCCTCAGTTCACTTTTGTAGCCATCAAACCATTCTATTTAGCGCTGTTAGGGCGTCGCCATTTTGTTTGAAAGCAGCGCCCTCTTCACACATCTGGGAACTTCAGCAGATTCGGCGGGTAAAACCAGAGAGAAGGTACGCGCACGATTCCGCTGGCAAACGGCGAACCGGGAGCTTGCCGTTCTCCATCTTTGGGCTGTACCGGCGGGCTGTACGCTGAACATCGAACTCTTGCTGGTAGCTGCCGTTCTGAAGCGGTCCGCGTTCTCAGAATATCTATGGCTACTCCCAAATGAACTTGTAGCGCTCTGTTGTTTTATTTCAGTAAATTATCAACGAGCGTATCTTTGTTCCGTTACTTCAATAGCAGTAAAGCCAGCCGGCGGTACTACCCTTAACCACTGCATCTGTCGCGTCAGGAGAGCACGTTTTTACTTATTATTCCATACTTCCACTCAGTTGTCGCTAAAGGCCTACACCAGTACGAGCTTTGTATAGTAAAAATGCTACAGCAACCAGGTTTTCTTGTCGTCAGAGAGACCGCCCACTCTGACACAGTTTTCTAATTTTTTAATTTGTAAGCAGGTAGCAGCGTACTTGGACCCGGTTAGACTTTTTATCTAGCATAGCATGCCACGATAACTTGCCTATCAAAATCCGCGCATCTGCGCTTGAAATTTCTAAAATGACGTGATTTTAAACCGAGTTTGAACGCCACCCGGATGTTAGGTACAGCCCACTCGGCGGAGCAGACGACGCGCGCGGTGAGAGGGGGAAGACATTTTATCTCCCTCCGCTATTCCTAGCGGAACGGCCTATACCCTCACTGAAACTGTCACTGTCTTTTATAGAACAATTATCAAAGCTATGCATTTTTAGGCCGTGCAAAAAAGGCATTGCGATTCGCGTACATTCGCTACAGTTGTCTTTAATATCCGAATTATTTGCCCTGTGAGGAGTGCGTGATTTAGCGACTCCAATAAAATTAAAGCGGCTGAAGTTTCTTCATAATATTGTTCATGGTAATTGGCGATTGTGCCTGAATGATTATTCGGCAGTTAACGTAGAGAGGTCTACAAGAAACAAACAAGAGCTAACAATGATGGAAACATTGTGTAGAACCGCATTGTTTAAATCGTCCTCCTTCCCTAACACAATAGGCCAACGAAATAATCTCCCTAAAAGCGTTCTCAATTCGGAATCACTGACCATTTTGGACGACGCGCTACTCACACATAATTTTGTCAAATAAGGGGATCGGTGGCCGAGTAAGCTAGCGCACCCCAGCTCGGAGCACGTAGAGGAGAAGCTCGCGCTGCAGAACTCCTGGGTTTAATCCCCATCCCTGTCCATTTCGATCTCGATGAGCATCTTACCGGGGTTCGGTCGTCTATCACTACTGCGTGGTGCACGTTAAAGACTCGCAGGCTAGCAGGTCTACGGCACTAGCAAAATTTATCGCCCACAGCTGGGTTATTATTCAAGCCTGCAAGTATGTATCGTTGAAATAAAGGCGGCAACACTGTGTTCTTACTTGAAAGTCAACGTGTTGAGCGCAAAAATTATTGCATCGGCTGCTGAGCGCTTCACCGGAAGACATAACAATATTACTGTAGCTATGCATGTTTTTCGACTTGAGTTACTAGGTCTTTGCATGAGAGCGCATCCCATATTCGCAACGTCCCGTTTTTAACTTTTAAAATGCCGGTTTCTGATGTTAGGACACACCGGACGTTTAGGAAGATGGAAAGAGTTAGGAATGTCGGATGCGTAACGTCGAGCATGATAGCTCTGCGTTTCGTTTTTTGCGAATAAACAAGAAAACACAACATAATGCTAATTGAAAAGCAATATTATTTTGTTTTGGCACAAACTACAAGTGAGCCAAAAACAGGATTGCTATTATGACGAGGCGTGCTTTAAATTACTTGTCAATGTTACAACTACCTCTTTGCATCACCGGGAAGATCAAGTGACAATAACGTTATTCCAAATGTACCGCATCTTTAATGACGTGCGCGGTGGACTGCGCCGTTTTTGCGCCAATTTCTGATCGGTCTTTTGTTCTTGAGGTAGAAAATATTAAAGAGAACCACACTCACGCAGGCTGGAAAACACACAGTTACCATGTCGTCTACTCCGCACTACGGCGTAACCACAGGTAGTACTACACTGTACAATGGTAACTGCACGACCACACGGCGTCCATTTGCAATCCTTGGAGCCGTCGCGTTCCCGCGCGCGTACGCATACTTTTGCTGAATGTTTTCCGAATCTTTGCCGAACTTTCCTTCAAAAGTTTGGCATGTGACGAACTCTTGCCGAATCTTAATTTCGGTAGATTCGGTCCATCACAAGTTTTAGAAGACCGTAAGCTGCGGAATGCGAGGCTAGTGGGCACGTGCTGAATCCAAGCATCAAATTGACTGCACGAGCCCCCGCTTGCAACGAAAAGCTCTAGAATACGGCCTACTGATATGCCATATTATTGCTCTGGGATCACATGTATTTGAAATAAATAACATTTGCTCAAAAAGGATTTCTTTTATTCTTGCAGCCGGCCCAACTACCGCACGTCGGCTTCTTGTAGAAAAGAGTTGGACAAGATTGAAAGGATGTTATCTGGTAATTTATTCCACTCCGTTATGGTACTAGGGACTACATAATATACTGCAATTAAATACAAAGGTGCAAGCGAGCTGGAGAAGAATGACGAAAGTAATCCCTGGAGAAGGGGTTACTTTCGTCATTCTTGTCCAGCTCGCTTGCACCTTGCATTTAATTGCATTATAACCATAACCTTAAAATGCAAGCCTTTCTCCCTTGTTGGTGTTAGACTGGGGGCAGCTGATAAAACCTGTCTGCACTACTGACGTTTCACCCCTGGTTAGCTCAGTTGGTAGAGCGCTCCGCTGGAAATGGAGAGGTCCCGGGTTTGAAACCCGGACCAGGCGGATTTTTTTCGGTGGCGCACCAGTCACCTAGCTGTGTTTGGAGATTTCTGTTTGTCCTTTGTCCCCCTTGTTCTCCTTCTCCAGAGATTAGCTTTCGTAACTATATAATAGTTTAAAACGTTGGATAATAATGGTAGTATCTAATAGGCAATGGGGCATTTAATTGTTTTTCTATGATTGCGGTCCTGTATTTGGCAGCGGCTTGCAAACTGCCAAACTTGAAACGTAAATATGAAGTCAAAACTGCTTCCTGCGCATCACACACATCTATCTGCGTGAGATAAAACAATCACTACTCCTATACATTGTTTTGTATTCGACAAAATAGAAAGAAGAGCCATGGAAGCTTGTTTTTTGTTACGGAACAGATTTCGACGGAAACCTCGGTGGATTTTTACGCATTTATTTACTTTTCATTTATTTCAGTTTATCGCGCAATACCAGAGGCACTCTAGCAGGAAAGAGAGGGGGGGGGTGTAATACATTTGCGTAAAAGATGACATGCCACTTGCGTACACAATGTACAAATAAGCAAAAACGCAAGCTCACGGGTGGATATACACTCGCACAGTATCAGCCAAAAACGGGAGACAAAAAAATACGATAGAGTGTCGCAAGTTGCGGGTAACTGCGAGCAATAAAACTATTAATACACTGATGCATTGATTTTTATTGAAAGAGAGTGAAGAGAAATCCGAAAAGATGGGAAATCTTGGATTTTGGTACAAATCAAATTTCAATAAAAGAATAGCCAAATTTTTATGCATGTCATGCATCTTTACGAGAAATAAAACAATCTTCATTCGAATTGTTTTTTTTTTTGTTCAAAAAAACAGAACATGATAAACAACAGGAGCTTGGGGTTTGGTAGGAACCAGTTTTTAATGAATGATTTCCCGGATTTCCATTATCCTCTTCCTGCTGGGAATGTCCTGATGTATGAGACGAAGAAGGCGATTTCGCCAGCGACGGCACTTCATCGTTCAGATTCGCTCTAAAGTGCGGCTCTTACGGGAAAAGAACCAGCTAGTTTTAATGGAATATTCGAGTGTTTGTGCCAGCCTAAAGCAGTTTGGGGCTCCTGTAAATCTCTTTGATGCTGTACTTTTTCGGGAAACTGTAATAGCTAGAAGCACTGCTGGAATTTAGTATTTGAGGACAACTTTTATGCGACACGCCTGAAGGAGATGGAGCTTATGAGCGCAGTATGCTAAACAAACTGCTTTTTCTTTTTTTCTTTTCTGGAAGACACGCAATATGCAGACTCGCAAACAGTATTTTCTTGTCACGTGCAGCGTTTTTGGAAACGGAAATATAATACTCGACGACCATACCCACACTACCGCGCGAGCACTGGGCTTGCTTCCCCTTCTCCTTCGTGTGCGCTAGCGCAAATAGCTCGGACATTGTTGTGCAAGCAACGCTAGACCGTTTATTGCCCTATATTAGGGACTTGTAGCAAACCGGTACCGTGTTTCGCGTATACCGCTCTAGCAGAGCCTTTGAAGCGTGCTTTTAAGCGCGCGCCCCGCGGTCACGGAATCGCCCGGCGCGCGCTGTCAATGCACGCTTCAAAGGCTCCAGTAGTGCGCTACGCGGAACACGGTAAGTCAGGCCGGCTCACACACCACCGTTTGCTTACGTTGCGTTATGTGACGGAAGCTTACAATGCCCACGTTGAGAGCTTTGTATGAAGCCTGGCAGCAAATGCAAGGAAGGGTCTTCTACGCGGAATTCAAGGCAGGGATGTTCCGGTGACTTATATCGTAACGTAAGAAAACGTAAGCAAACGTTTCGTGTGAATGGGCTTAAAGCCTGGCACTTACAACACCGTTTTCTTACGACGTATAAGTCACCGAAAAAACCGTGTTTCGAATGTAGCGTGTTAAAACTGATTCACACCGACCCGTTTTCTTACGTTACGTTACGTTACGAAAAATCACTGGGAAATCTGCGTTTCATTTTAAGCGTAGCTACTAGTTTAAAGGAGCTGTGCAACGATTTTAACGTTGAAAGAATTGGCGTTTTCTACTTTTGACATTGTTCACCTTGTCACAAAGGACAGAAAACACACCTCCTTCCTTCGAAATGTTGCGATTCCGCCGCGTAATCGCGAGGCAAAAATTAGAATATTCCTCGACCTGCAGCCGCTAGCGGCGGCCATGAGAAACACGCGGCATGACGTCAATGGGGAATCTTGTAGAAAGATAGCAAGTTGTGCGAATACCTGCTCGATAAAAGGTAACTTTTCTATAAATCTTGTCGTTCCAACATAAATATAAATGCGTCAAAAACCTGGTATCATCGACAAAACTTTTATTATACGGAGTTTCAGTGGCGCCATCTATCCTAGGTCCACAAAACCGTCAGCAGCGGAACAGCCGCCAGAAGCCGGAGGGGGAGCGGGGACAGGGCCGGACGGGTATGGCCGGACCCGGATGAGACTTTCCTCCTTTCTTGGCTGCGCCCGCCAGCACGTGGTCACGCGGTCGCGAGCGGATGAGTTCTCGCCGCTCACTGATGGCTCTAAAGAGAGAGCTTCACCGGAACCCCGCGCCTTCCCCATTGACGTCACAGCGCACGTGACTCGGAAGTTAGTGAAGGAGTTGAGAGGCGCCGAAAACCTCAATCTTTGTCCATTTTTAAAATAAAAACTAGGACATGCAGGCGAAAGCGGTTTTTTGTTCTTTACTTCAGAAATGTCGAGACACCAACTCCCACATTAGTTAAGCAAAGCACTGAAACTGTTGCACAGCTCCTTTAAGAAGATACGAATGTTTTGGTGACGACAAGCTTCAGGACGGTGAATTACCGTGGCAACCAGGACACAATGCTCATCGTAACGTAGGGTATGGAGTTGAGCCAGCACCTTCTAGACAGCTTTCAAGCCTGCGCGTGATGTCACATGACGTACGTCCGGGAGGCCTGCAGCGTGGCACTGATGGATGCGAGTGCCGCGTCAGCGTTCGGGTGGGGCCTCGTCTCATCATAGTAGCACGCGAATGCTGACGCAGCACTGGAATCCAATCAGCGCCCGTGCTCAGCCTCCCGGACGTGATGTCATGTCACGTGACGCGCAGGCTTGAAAGCTGTCAAGGTGGTGTTTAGTTGCGCCTACGGCTCAACATTTACACAGCATCTATTTACGTTACGTCTAAGCATAGCCTCCTCTATGCGGAGAAAGCCTCGGCACATTGACGACGGAGTTATAGGGCGCACGGCCGCAGGAAAAACGAGAGAGGAGCGCGCGGAGCGAGTGACCAATATGTTAGCGCAGAGCAGAAAGGGCAGAGATAGTCTGCGAGCGCTTGGGTAATGAGCGGCCGCTCACCTGACCACGTTTGTTTTCGTGTTTTCGTCACCGTCGTTTTCGTACTCCGGGAGAAACGGCTCCGGCGATTCGAAAGGGCGCGGGCGAAAGCGGTTTGTTGTTCTTTACTTCAGAAATGTCGAGACACCTACTCCCACATTAGTTAAGCAAAGCACTGAAACTGTTGCACAGCTCCTTTAAGAAGATACGAACGTTTTGGTGACGACAAGCTAGGACGGTGAATTACCGGTGGCGTCGGCGGAGTTGTCGGCGTGCCAGCGGAGTGCGTCGTCGTCGGACCACCGTATCGCCACGGAAGAACCATGCAGTTTTGATTAAACGAAACCGACGGCCGCGACCGTCGGTAATATTAAACAGCGCACAAAACGTCGGCGGAATAGAAAAGGACAGTAGAACGAAACCGTCGGTTTCGCGTTCAAGGACCGTTGCGGAGGTGCGGGAGCAGAGAGAAACGCGAAAGGGTTGACATTGAGTTTCTCCTCTCCACGATTCTCTACGATACCGAAAAAGAAAAAGAGGAAAAAAAAGTGTTTTCTGCGTTTGGCCGCTCGCTCTTGTGTGGCGCTAGCAGGCAATTCCTCTCGCTCCCGACTCCCACGCCCCTCCCTGCCCATTTACGGCGGCCGTCTCTTCTCGCGACGTGCCAGGCTTTCTCCGTATAGAGGAGGCTATGGTCTAAGTCACCGAAACATACGTGTCCCGAATGTTTCGTAACGTAACGTAAGAAAACGGGCCTGTGTGAACCAGCCTTTACTCTCTCGGAGTTTAATGCAAAGAAGAGCTACTATCGTGTTCTCCCTAACTGCTTCCAGTAGCACACGCGCCTGTGGACCTACGCATCTAACTCTTATTGCGTTTGAAGAAGGTTTCGGTTTTTGTGATCATCGATTTATGAAGTACTCTCGCTTCACATTATGGTGATACATTTGATTACAATCATATTAGTGCTTTTCTCCACTGCCAACTGTTTGTGTAAAATATTTTAATTCATATTTCTTTTTTTCTAATAAACTTCTTGAATGCCTTCAACTATAAACCAACAAATTATATATTTTTTTAAATTTCTGGTTTCTTTAGATCTTTTTCCTTCCACGTGTAAATGACTCACTATTCAGACCCATTTCAATAGCTGTCAATCAATGTTTGATCAAATACCGACGCGATGAAGCATTCTCATAATATTTAACTAATTCAACATCAAGGATATGTAGTGTAAGTTAAAGTTCTAGAATATAGAATAAAAAAAGAGAACAAAGAAAACACCTTAACTGCTCAAAGGAATGGGCAGCAGTTTCTGTCAAAGCTTCTTGCTGCGGGCTTGCTACTATCGTGTCACAGTCCATGCTAAATTAAGAAGGGTTTTGATTTTATGTCAAAATTGGGCAAGAAGTAGAATTAGGGCACTTGAACGTATTTCTGAAGTCCGAGGATTGACCGAGTACCGTGTTGCACCTGTGGAGATTGGCGATGTGTGGATTACTTAGTCTCGTGTCCGTTGCTCGGGCCCGCGACGTGCACCACAAGAAGCAGCGCGCCACATAAAACAACTGCTTGTTGGTCAGCCCCGCGATGGGAAGAATTCGCATCAATTCCGACGCAGGCGTCAGTCGCCATAGCTGCTTGCACCATCTCCAGCCCCGAGATGTCGGCGAAATTCTCGGTACGCGTGCTCATGCTGTAATTGCGAGTTCCTGAGCGTACCCCGAGCGCGTCGTAAATTCTCACGATACAGTCCAGCCTTTTCTGGTAACCTTCCCATCGGGGACGCGTGGCGAACGTGACGGCATCAAGTTCGAGCTTTTACCAGCAGCGATTGGATCGAAGGAATGGCCGATCTCGTGGGCCACGACGGAACCTGCCAGTCCGTAGCTGGCAGCAAGGGACTCGTCCACGACTGTCAAAGAGGACATCATCACCGATGGAATGTAGATTGAGTGGACGTTCCGGTAGTAGTGGGCGTTGGGAACCTGGCTGGGGTACAGGATGTGCGATAGCTCCAGGGACATTGTTCGGGGGACCTTGGTGTAAGCGTAGTTGAAGAACTCGGTTTCCGTTTTATCCTTGAAGGCCCTCAAGAGGTTCTCGACAAAAGGTCCTCTGAAGATTGGTAGGAAGCGGTACTCCTGATTCATGACCGCGTGCGAGTAGAACCTCCGTGGGACGCCGAAGATTGCTGTGAGGTCCTTGATGCTCTTTACAGTTCGGTTTCTTTGGTCCCTTTTGGTCCAGTTCAGAAACTTTGGAAATACTTGTTTCATAGATCGAAACATGTGCTTTGTTGTTTCCACGTGATCCGTGCTTACTATGTATTCTGTCAACAGTGCGTTTACGGCGTGAGGCGCCAGGTACTCCATGTAGTTGAGGCACTTGGGAATGAATATGCGAAAAGTAGCTTGCAAGGGGTAAGAGCTTGCAGAAGCAAAGTAATAGTGGACCAAGACCGTCATCCAGCGAGCAAAGGGTACTGGGCTGTCCCTGTACTCCTTCATGAACTGGTCCACTACCCATATGAGTTTCGGTTCGATCAAGCAAAATTTTGTCTGCGCGGTGATGGGTGCCGGAAGATTATCGTTGATGACACCGAGCCATTCTGCTCTGGTGATGTGTTTTGTAGACGAAGCTATGGTCCCTAACGTGCGGTAACCCTGATTTTGTGCTTGGGTGGGACGTTCGCGAACGCCGTTTGAAAGACTGTATGCACGTTTTTCACTTGTCTCGCGATGGTCGAGTCTGAGTCGTTTATGTGAAGTGCGGTCAGGATTTTGTCCACTTCTTTTATGCCCTGAAAATAATCAAAATCTTAATACGCGAAAACTTAGCTTGGCCAAAATAAGTTATTCAATACACACACAAAAAATGTCCGCTTTATTTTTAAAAAAGTAATATTTTTAAGGTCGTACCAATACCATGTTCTGCACCATATTAAGATACATATTTAAAACGTTCTAAATTTGGTAATTATTAATATTTATATAACGCCTGTTTTGATTAAAGGGTAACTCCGGTTAAGAGTCGGACCAAAGTAAATGTCTGATATCGATTTACGGCGACTAAATACGAGTACTTCCGAAATATTCCAGTAGTCGGAAATTGTGATCCACTCTGAAAGCCTATATTAAAAATGCTACCACCAGCTTCTCAGGGGAATTCAGCGGGTTGGCTCTTTGTCAAGGAACCTTTGCCCTTATGTTATTTTCGTTTTCCAGGTGGTCTTTTGTTCATACTGCCACTTCTTTCGCCGTGCTTTTCTGTTGCTTTCTCAGCGTCCCAGCGGAAGATTTCTGCTTGTTATGTTTTAGCGGCCGTTGTTTGTAAGGGCTCTACGGCGTTCGCGCGCGAAGATTTTTGATGTCCCTGCTCACCCAAGCGCGTCGTGGTGCCAAATATTGCATCCTCTGGCGATCGCTAGTACACTCCTGCTCAACACGAGTTTACGATTAGCGTCCGCAACGCTGCGGCAACGTGAATTAAACTACACCAAAATTGTAGTTCGTCTCAGAAATGAGGGCACGGCAGTGGCGTACCAACTTGTTTTTGAGTGGGAGGGCAAACCAGACCCGACACCCCCCCCCCCTCCAGAGCCGGGGCGGTGCCCTTGGCATCCCTTGGGCGTCGCCGGCCAGTGTTTGCCCTGCACAGCGGTGGCTGTTTCAGGGGAGGAGGGGGGGTAAACACATGCTCTTGCCCCCCCCCCACACACACTCTGAGAACTGGGGGGGGGCAGACCCCCTTGCCCATGGGCGTGCCCCATGGGCGTGATCGTGCCCCATGGGCGTACCAACGCCCCATGGGTGTTGGTACGCCCATGGGGCATGGTCCTGAGACAGCGTTCATTGTGGCAAACTCACTTTTTGGCCTTATGAATGCGTATTTATATTTGATAGATATGTTTCATATCTTCAAAGCAAAGCATTTAAGAGTGAAACACATGTACGACGAAACCGTTCGATCCGACGTGAGAAATGCCGGAATGACCTTGGGGGCGAGGGTTTTCGTAGCACCGGCGAGCGTTGAAAACTCTCGCCTCCGACCGTCGTATTGCGTGGTCGGACGTCGGATCGGACGGTTTCGTCGTACATGTGTTTCGCGCTTTAAGCAGCTGTAGCATGTTACTTGACTGATCGGAACTGCTCTTGCGACTAGGCCGGTTGTACGTTGTGTGGTACCGCAATACGAACTTTGCGTCGCACGATGGCCATGCAGCTCATCACAATGGCTGCCGCCATGCTCGAGCCGGTAGTTTCGGTTTTGTCGTAGATCCCGAAACAAAACATTGAGATGGGGCATTTACAAAACCACACAAGGTCTTAGAAAATGAAAAAGGGTTACTTTGTAATTCAGGCACACTTTCTTCATTAAAAACCGTCGTAACCGTGGCCATAAAATAGACGAAATGTTGCGGAGCTACCCTTTAAAGCGGTACGGAAACAAAATGGACGTAACCACGAGCTCTCTACCTCTCGCTTCAGAGTTGACCAGCGAGAAGCACAATGCGTCTCGCGCTCGTGACGTCAAGAGTTCCTACACGGCCAAGGGTACTGGAGTTGCGAGCTTTGCTGCTTGGTGACGTCAACACGTGTCAATCTCGTCTATAAAACCTTCGTCTCACCCTACGATGGACTAAAGGAAAGCTACGCACCACCGGATCCAATCACGAGCCACTTAGAAATAGCCAGGTATGTGGCTTCAATGCACGTGTCGGTGCCCGCGTCTAATGCGGATACGCGGACAGTGGTTCGAGATGAATGGCACAGAGTGACTCACCAATTTTACATCGGAAAGAAAGCCACAACATAAGGCTCTTTGCAGTGTCGAAGCTACAAAGAAATGATACAGCACTTTTTGATTCGAGCACCATTCGTTTACCCGTAATCAATGTTAAGCATGTCATAGTTTAACGTGTAACATGATTGGACCGTTCGGCCTGGGGCTTTGACCTTTAGTCCATCGTAGGATGAGACAGAGTATAGAAGTAATGTCCGATGACTGTACTCCCATATGGCCTATGCATAGCTTTCCCGTAAAGTCGTTCGCGGCCATGGCGGTATTTTATGTGCCCACGAGCATTTGGTTCGCAGTGTTTGTTTTACACCGCAGTAGTAGCAGCTCGAGGGAACCAATAAGTAGAAACAACCGCCATCAGCCAGAATTGACGTCACATGCAAGTCTATGTATATAGGCATTCGCTGTGTGCCATATTTAACGGCGTTATTCACAACGCAACCTTAGGGGAAAGGGAGAAGGGGAGTGAGAGGGGAGGGGTGGCAAAAGGTTATAAGTAGTAGGAGGGGGCACGTTGCAATATTGGTGAAGCCGAGTCATAAAAAAGTTTAAACGATGTGCCCAACGTGACCCCAGATCTCTCTGGCGATTGGTGCGTGTGACATGTCACGTGCGAGTTGGAAGGTTGATTGCAGAAGGATCCCTTGCAGGCTTGCGCGCGCTCCGTCCGGTAGGTTTTATCAGATCAAAGGCGAAGGCTTTACTTTTTGTTTCACCTTATGATGTACCGCAGCAAAGGCTACAAGCGCGAGCTCCATGTTCTAGGGCACATCTCGGCGGCACAAGTTCTCATCTGTTAAGAGCAGCTGCCAATGCTATGAGCTCGCGCTTGTAGCCTTCTGCGGTACAACATACGGTGAAACGGAGTATAGCTACGGTCACGTGGTGGGGCTGATAAGTGAGGAGAGTAAGGAGGAAAATGAGAAAGCATACGAGGCGTCAAGGAGCATGGCTTGTGAAGGCTACGCGGCTGACGTCATGCCCTCTCCTACCCTTCTATCCTCCTTGGAGGGAGGTATGGTTAGCCTGGCAGAGGTCCCCGCATCCTCAGAACAAGCTCCTACCTATAATCTACGAAAAATGGTAATCTCGATGGTGTGGAATACATGTTGCGGAAGCACTGGGCAACCCTTAGCATATACAACGTAGTAAACGCGTTAGCGTTCTCTGTCAAGTCACATTCAGGACTAAGTAACTCCACGAACCAGTCATACTGCCGCGAACTGGCACTGCTTCTGAGAAACTCATGACGTCGCGGCATTCCAACGAAGCTTCACGGACCGCCAGCAGGCGCAATTTTGAAATATGTTGGTGCGTTTTAAAATCTAGTTTTCTCGATTTTTCTGTGGCAGCCCAGAAACACTAGTCTAGACTAGTGTTTCTGGGTTGCCGGTCACAACATAGGCCACATCTAAACAAGGATATAAGTAACTGCAAATATTTCGTTTCCGTGCCCCTTAAATTTTTTCGACACGTATAGGTGGTGGTCACTCGGGCGCCATACTAGAGCGCATCGCTTCAGAGCTGCATGACGTCAGCAACGATACCACTAGTATCTTCCAAAAGACCTACAATATTGGTGGTGTTGACGTGCACGTTGCAGGAATCGCCTTGCGAACCCTCAGCCTAAGCTCGTGCACAGCGGCAACCGACCTATACTCTATTCATACTTAGCGTGCAACGCTGTCAAAGCTACTGGCGCGAGCGCGTGGCTTCATCAACGGTTTTGTTTGCGCGAGATCGCTGCAAATGATCAACGATATCGACGCCCACGCTCGCGCCAGTAGCTCTTCTAAGCGTTGCACGCGGCAACAGAGCATAACTTTGGCTGCCAGTGAATACTACATGTACGGAAGAAGAGCAGGACAGCGGTGTTTTGTGGGGTAGAATGGAATGAGTATTTTCAAGAGCTCACAAATGACAAAAGACAAATCGAATGGACAGCCTAAACCTGATCGCTTGGAATGAACTTAGAGAAATATTCTCTCTCTCTCTCTTTTTCTGCGTCTCTTGGCTCTTGCTAAACTACAATTCAAGGCAATAGTTTTTTTGGCTCGCTACTCACCTGAAGTAAGTCATTCCTAAACTCGACGTCTTCCATAAAAGTCAAAATGAGGCGGTCATTGGTACGCAGGTCGATTAGTGGTCTCAGCATGAATACGGCCGGAATGCCCAGTTTGAGATTGAGCTTCATCATCAGCTGCAGGGGGTTCAGCGTCGTTTCGATTGCAAGGGGAGGCAGCAGCACTCCGCTATCATTGAGAAACTTAGTGACGGCTTTGACGTTGTCCACTTGTCTTGTCCACACATCGAAGCATGTCTGAATCGCCGCGACCACGCGATCTGTCACCGATAGTTGTAGGGGACTCACGACTTGTTTATTCAGTCTTTGGTACCCGATGTTTAAGACGGTTTCACCGATAAGGTCGAACGTCGTCATGTTTCCGAAATTTTTCTCCCAGTTGCCGCAGGCGTAGCTGAAGAAATCTCGGCAGGGATTGGCCGAAGTGTCCATAACCTGCTTCATTATCTCCAGGGTGCTGGTCGATCCGACGTCTTGGTGTTTGGCAGCAACGTTTCTTTTGGTGAGGGGTACATTCTCAAGAGTGCTGTCAGGAAGCACAGCACAGCGAAACCCAGAAATAGAATAGAAGCCCAGCGTCGTGAGCGCTCTCCCATTGTGGTCGTGGTTACCAACTGTGAAGGAAGGAAATGATATGCTTACTTTACCTACTTGATTTCGATAGGATTTTGATTCTGACAAGCAGATCCAACGCTGTTAATCGAGCCGGTAAAAACGGCGCCGTACAACATAGGAAACTCAAACCTTCACGGCGTCTGCGCTGATCAGGTCAGTTTTACTGTGAGAAACTTCAAGGCGTAGTTCTCTTTCAGTAGAACATGATAGCAAGACAAACTTGTCAAAGTCAACGTCGGCGCGTTCGCAGATGACCGAGTTAGCGTCGCTATAGACTTGTGGTACCATCTTCCGATAGGCTCAGCGACCAGGCAACAGAGTGCGTCGTCTGCTCTATGCGGCTATAAGAAGATGGCACCGCAAGTTAATGCAGAGCGTAGGTTCGTCTGCTTCATGCTCAGGGGTTGCAGTGACATCAAAACGCTAAACTCTGATTGGCTTTGATTGAAGGATAGTGGGCAGACCTCAATGCTAGCTGCCTTGAGGTCTCCCACTATCTTTCTAATCGGAGCCAATCAGAGCTTGGCATACCAACGTCACCGCAACACCTGTGCAAGCAGCAGACGAACTTTCGCTCCAGCATATAGTTGTTCCATCCTCTGCGAACGCGCCCGACTTTGACCTTGGCAAGTTCGATGCTCTCATTTCTTGCAGAAACGGAAACTACGACTTGAAGTTTCACACGGTACAAAGGAACCTTCTGGGTGCACGTTCGCGTGAAGCTTCTAGATTTCTATATGTAGGCGCCAAGTTCTCCGGCTCGTTTTACAACGTCGGATCCGCTCTTGCCACCTATGTAATAACTGTCAGTGCTGATATCTCCATTTGAAATGGCGCTGCCCGGTTTTTAACAAAGACCCTTGATCGGGTTGTCGGCATGGGCAAAATGAACTTCAAGGAATTACAAATGTAATAAAACGCTTCCTGCCCGATATACGCGACAGTTTTTCTCTTCAAAAAAGGCTGGGTGTATACGTCAGTTTACCTTGCGAAGGGATCCGTCGCCGAAATCCTTAGTCCTGATTTAGAAGAAGGCTGCGGTTGTCCGGTTGTTCCTTCAAAAGGCGATTTGTGGAACTACGCGTGCCTCGCGCTTCACGTGCTCAGCAGTACTCGGTATAAAGCTCTTCCTCTTCGTTCACGCAATCGGCTCTCTGCGTGTGCTATACTCCTCCCGCGCTGAAGCTCTGAACAAACTGTGGCGCCCTCATTTCCAGTAGTACAAGCTCACTTGATTGTGCCTCGCACTACCTGTGATACCTTCGCTGAGTTTTTTTCCCTTCATTTTATTGATGAAGGGTGGTAAGACACATTTCGACGTCTGATATCGGCTAGATTCCATGTCGTCAAACGATCGAAAGTACGGGATTCATGCCGCAACCCCTAGGGCACGCGTCGCTTACCCCTGGGTGTTGACGTCTGAATATCTGGCATCCCGACACGTGCATTCCTTTTTTTTCTTTGTACTTTGGAACGCTTGAAACGACATCTCCGTAATTGGGGTTGTGATGGATATTTAGACAGCGTGTAGTTGGTCAGCCATTTCAAAGCACCGACGGCTCACTCGCTGCAGATGAGAAATTTAGCCAGTGCAGTACAACCACTAGCCTGGGGTCTTTAACGTGCACCACGTAGTAGTGATACACGTCCGCACGCCGGTACGATGTTCATCCAGATCGAAACGGACAGGGGTGGGGATTGAGCCCAGGATCCCTGGGTTCTGCAGCGCGAGTTTTCGCTCCACGTGCTCCGAGCTGGTGTGCGCTGGCCCCCTCGGCCACCGTTGCCCCTAGCGCAAGACTAGAGTGCCTTCAGACACACGCGCTTTGAGTGCGTCTTGACTGCGTTGCGGCGAGCAACTGACACAGCCATTTTCTCGGCCACATCGTGTATGCATTCTTGAAGCGCGCGCAATCCGGTGTCACTCAGCTCGAGCGCTTAGCTTGGCTACTGCATTGATGCCATTTTACCGCCAAGTCACGCACCGATGTGCCTGAGTGTCTCGCGCCGGCACATTCAGTGCAACAACGCATGTCTTCACCCTGAGACAGACGTGAACGCAGGCACCCTACGCAAGACTCGACAGCAGCACCGTTAGTTCTTGCGACCGCCACGTGCGCCACTTCCTTCTATAGACCTTTTCAGTTTCTTGTCACTCTCAGTCACGTGGGTTCCGTATCTGGCATGCGAGGCGAAAAAATAATAAAACATTTCAACCTGGAATATGCGAGAAAATACAGGAGAAGCAAAACAAGAATCTGTTTCAATCACTCATCTTTCGTAAACACCTTCCAGCGGCGTGGAGAGATCAAAACGATGTTTTCCTGCATACCACAAGTGACGACATTCAAAATGGCTGCGCTTTTGTGGAAAAAGGTGCATAGCCTGGAATCGGGAGCTGCAGTCAAGTTGTCGCCATCTTGAATGTGGAACTTCTGGTATGGAGGAAAACATTGTTTTGACCTTGCTTTATTACGATTGTCAGTCCTTCTTTTACCCCCTTCATATTCTTTTACTTGTTCCAGGCTGTTATGTTGTTAAACATTTTTGTCGCCCATACCGGGTGTTTGAGCTACGTGGCTGGAGACAAAATTAAACAGGTGCTTTTCACACGCGCCAGATCACAGCCGCCATTGCTGACCTTCTCTTGCCTTGCCGAGATGTCGAAATACTGAAGCGGGCATTGACGAGCTTCCACAAAGGCCAACGCTAGGCAAAAAGAACACAGCAGAAGCGTGAATGGCTATAACCTGTCCTGCTGTGGTAAAGATGCAGTGAATTACACGGAATAAGAGGAAACAAAAACGGAAGTTCGATTATGGCAGCGCCTGTGAACAGCTGCCGCAAAGCGTTAGTGCTTGGGGCACAAATTTTTCTGACAGGAATGCAAAAGCTAGAGCGACGAAAATTAGCTGCGCTCAGAGTATCGGGCACTCTGTTGCCCGACATTATTGTGGGCGCCGCCATTTTCGTGCTTGTGCAGAGCAGACGCACCTGCCGATCCTCATGATTCAAAAGTGCGATTTCCGCAGCATTAGATTCGCTGTTAGGAAGCTCATGTAATATTTCTTTGTTCTGTCGCGAACTGTTTAAACATTTATGAAGGGCGGAAAAGCGTTTCCTGTGATTTCACATAAAGCTTCAGATAACTGGCAACCATGATTTTAATCCACAATATGGGCAAGTGTCGTTACTTTGAAGCGTAACTTATTCAGTGGAATCCAGATAAAGCTATGGATACCCATGAGCCCGTGCGCCTTTGGCGCCGAACAACGCTGTGCACGCGTTGTCTTCACTTCTTCAATGACAAAAAAGGACATTTCGGAGCATGCGGCATAAACACTGTCCAACAATATGGCGTCCCGTCAATACCCCGAATACCGGATAAGCGTATTGAGGGTATTGACCCGCATAAGACATGCAGACATTCGATGGCTCTCTTTCGTTTATGCGGTTAAAGAGTTGCATTGATATTCGCCACTGACGTCCACTAGGGCTGACTAATTAGCCCCTTAATAAACTTCACGCTTGGCCTTTTTTTACGAGTACTGCCAACCATTGTTACTTGAACGCGCAAGACACATGTCACTAGCAAGTGCTACGCGGCCATTTGATTTCAAGAGCCACTCTTTTCGGTGGATCGCCGCCGTTTGCTCGGAAGGGCTGCACGAAACATTCGCCTCGTGCAGTGGCGCATTTGACGCTACTTGCAAACACAAATGCATAGAGGGGCTTTAGAACTAACCATAGTCTGTTTCAGTGTACAACGCTGTCAAAACCTGCTGGCGGGTGCGCGGGGTTGGATCGCGCAGATCATTTGCGCACGTTCTCGCGCAAACGAAATCACAGATAAAGCCACGCGCTCGTGCCAGTAGCTTTAACAGCGTCGTATAGACCTTTTCAACCAGCAGGGGGTGCCTACACCTTAGGTGTTAAGGTGTTAGGCGCTTGGTGAGCGGCGTAACCACGAACCCCAGTTACGTGGGGCGCCATACCCACACACAGGGGGCACCTACTTGAGTAGCTGTTTGGTCAGTGGTGTCACTTACGATCCCCGAGCCATGTGGGTTCGCCCACCCACGCCTGGCTGTGCGTGGCTTAATCCGTGTCCGGGAAAAAGGCAATCTTGGTGGTTGAGCTGAGCCTGGGGTATGTCTGGACCTTTCGAGGCCCTCTGGGCAAGGCAATATACGGCTTCGGCCCCTGCTTCCCGTAGACGGCTGTCCTGGCTTGGCCCGATTACGATGATTCAGTCATTCGCCTCTTCTACCCTCTTCTTCCTTCTTTCACTTTTCCTTCCACTTCTTTATTTTTTCTTCTGCACTCTCTTTTTTTCCCTTTTCAACTTCTTAGGCGGCAAGAACCGAACTTGGGTGGAAGCACGTCCTGTCGCTGCAATCACACTCCGGTATAGTGCCCGGGCTGCACTGGTAGAGTAATTAGTGTCAGCCAAGCCATTCTTGCTATGGCACATTATACCTACTCCTTGTTGGACTCCAAGGTGGGCGGAGCACCTGGGCACTGAATTTCGTTCCCATCTTTATGGGTCCTGAGCAAAAACCACTGATCGGGCCCCGAAAAGAGTCCGCACCCAAAAGGGTCCGCACCATCCCGCGAAAGTGTTTTGAATTGTCAAAATTCCCAAAGTTCCAAGGACTACACTCAGAGGGCGAAAAGCCACTTGCAAAGCTATTACCATTTCTCGTGTCAAAAGTACTTGAAGGTATTATCGAAACTAATTTCGATGCTAAAAACATGGCGTCGGGTGATCTTATTGCTGGAATTATTACAAAACAACAAAGTGAAGCTCTACTAGTCCTGAACTTCGTCGCAGATTACCAAGTTAGCGTAACACCTCATCGCAAGTTAAACACCGTACAGGGAGTTATCTCCGAGGATGACTTGCTTGAAACATCTGAGGCAGAGTTCGCTGAGGACTTTTCTTGTCAAGGGGTTGTAGCTGTGCGCCGCATCACGATCCGCCGAGACGGTGTTGAACGGAAAACCAAATATATCATTGTGACTTTTCTTCAACCACACTACAAAGAACTCTGAAAGCGGGCCACCTGCAGTGCTGTGGCGGCCCTATGTGCCAAACCCTCAGAGGTGCTCCAAGTGCCAACGGTTCGGCCGTGGGTCACGGAGCTGACGGGGAGCCGACACTTGCGCCAAGTGCTCCAGCAGACAGCATGTTGCTCGACACCTGCGGCAACAATCCGAAATGTGCCAACTGTGATGGTCCTCACCCAGCATACTTCGCTCATGTTCGTTGTGAAAGCAAGAAAGAAAGTCCTTAATATGAGCGATATTGAGAATATTTTATGCAGAAAACGTTTTTTTTTTCTTGGCAAAGGCGGATATGCCGAGGTCATACTTAGAGGACCCGTGCACGGCCTTTAAAGGCACCGGTGGGATCCCAGATGTCTCCGGACGATCTGTGAGTCTCTGTCGGAATCCCCAGCCAAATCCACGGGAACATTGCCAACGGCACCATTGTCCCAAGCCCAGGGAGGGTGCTGGCCCGCCAGCATCCACTCCCAGAGCATGGAATGTCCCCCGCCCTCTGTGCTCCCCCGCCGCCTGGGCCAGCCACCCCGAACCGCTGCGCCGTGGAAGCTCGGTGAGGCGTCGAGGCAGCTGGCCCCTAAGAGTCAGCTTGCGGCATCACGGGAAGAGCCACTGGAGGAGAGTGGCTCAGATCCGACGACGAGGTTATCGTCTCGATCGAGTGCTCCCTTGCTGCCCCCCCCCCCCTACCTCTAGTGGGAAGCAGAATGATTGCGCTAAAAAGAAAAATGCCCGCGCATAACAATTGATTTTAAACCATAGTAACCTGTTTTTATGAATTTTCGCAGTTTATAATTTGAAGTGTATTTTAATTTTAGCACCGCTATGAGTAAACAGTTAGGTATCACGCAGTAGAATGGTCGCGGCCTTCTTCGTACTAGTGATGACGTTTATTTTTGTTTTTATGAGCTTTTTCCTGTGGCACTGTTTTTACCTAACCCAAACTGACGGTGCAGTTGGAGCGACGCACTCGCAGTACCAATCAACCGCCTTTCATTACCTGACACTGCTCTCAGTGCGCGAGAAAGGGCGTGAGCGTGAACACGTGGTACAAAAGAAACGTGCAAGTGGTCCAACGAGCACAGCTTCCATCGCGCTCACAGCTTAAGGGCGGATAGAGTACAGAGATTTCCGAGGAAAAGAAAACCGAGCTTTTTGGTCCGGTAAATCAACTATGCATCTCAGAAATGTCAGACTCATGAGAATGTGACGCTAGCGGCCGGGATAGAACGCGAAAGTTTGCGTACGAAGAGGTTACCTGGATCAAAAAATAATAGAGAAAAACGAAATGTTTCTATGTGCCGACTTCCACCTAAAACTAATATCGTCAAAAGAAGAAACAGCACCGTGGGCGCCTGTAACATCTAGTTCAATGGGAGAAGAACTAACAAAAAGCTTGCCAGCAAGAAAAAAATATATTATCATGCTAACAAGTTTTATTAGTTTTTTTTTCAGTGAAATTTTTGTTTATGCGAACTGAGTTTTATTTCTTAATCTGACAATATTATGCTTAGGTCGGCTTATATAAAAATTTTGTTTTTCTCCAATTATATTTTGATCCAGGTAACGTCATGTTCTCAAACTTTCGGGTTCTATCCCAACCGCTAGCGTCACATTCTAATGAAGCTTGAGCTTTTGTTCGATGCATAGTTTATTTCTGAACTGAAAAACATGGTTCTCTTTTCTCGAACTCCCTGCACATAGGGGCCTGATATTCCAAAAACCAAAAAATGGCATTTTAGGCGCCTGTGGATTTAGCTTGAGCTTTCAGCGATGCATAGTTCATTACCGAAACGAAAAACACGGTTCTCTTTTCTGGGGAACTCCCTGCACATAGAGGCCTGATAATTAGAAGACCAAGAAATGGCATTTTATGCGCCTGTGGCATTTATTTTAGAGAAAAAGACATGTAAGCTCTCATGGCAATGCTCTTTTTTCTAGGGTGCAAATTGCAGAAAGCTGGAACGCGGAGTTTAAGCTTTCTGCGATGCCTACTTTATGTATTTGGGTCAAAAAACGGTCTCGTTTTTTCTGAACGAACCTGGACCTTGGAATTATAAAAGCTTTTGCGCCTTGTTTGTGCCTTCGTACGCGAGTTGAACTTAGTCAATCGATGCTTGTTAGATACCAGCGAAGGTTTACCTTTTCGTGAAAGTCTGGGTTGTACGGTGATTCACTGTGCAGAGGGAGACGTCCGATGCTGGCAGGGCGTCGCGGGTAAGAACGCAACGGTTGTCTGGTTGTTCTTTTAAAATATTACGTTCGCAACATCTTCGCAGCTCGCGCATGTTGTGCATCGTTTTCTCTTCTACAATTTCATAGATCGACCCTCTGCACGAGCAATGAGTGGCTGTTGTGTAGTACTTTAGTCAAATACCGTGTTGAAATTGTAACCTGAATGACACATAGGCGACACTCTGGAACATGTGCACACTTTTTTGAAGAACGTAGGCTAAAATGCCCAACGATGGCGGAGATATACCCCAACGGCCCTACCCCTACAACTTCCCCTGCCTACCCCGCCACAGGGCAAACTTTCACGTCATTTCCAGCGAAGAACATCTCGCCCCGAAACTTTATCGTTTGCTGTAACGCGAGTAACATTTCATGACATTAGTTCAGAAACTAGAAATCTCGCTCCTGAGTACTCCTCGACCGTAGGAAACTAACAAAGGTCATCAGGTCAAATCTTAATAACCAAAAGAGGCAAAAAGAAAATCTTGGTATCACCAGGCGTTACTGCATATGTTTGTCTTTGTGGAATTCAAACGGTAATGGACACAAAAAAGAAAGCAAATCAGTCGTGAGTTGTTTATACAGCGGGAGTTTAGTCTGCCAGAACATGCCCGACACATCGTTGCCCCTGTGGATGAGAAATTGAGCCGGCGCAGTAGCATCGCAATGGCCTAAAGCCTTTAACGTGCACCACAGTAGTAGCGACACACCACCGCACTCGGTACGATGCTGATCCAGATTCGAAACGGGCAGGTGTTGGCTGTTGAACCGAGGACTGCCTGGGTCTGCAGCGCGAGCTTTCACCTCCGCGTGCCCTCTAGCCGGCGTGCGCTAGCAGTCACCCGATCCCCCCGGAAGCCACATCACAAAATTTTATGCATGGCCTCCTTTAATGCGAATAGCATTCTTTGGATACTTCACGCACTTTTCGTCTATGTATCTATCTATCTATCTATCTATCTGGCTATCTAACCTCTTACGCCGCGGGTCGATAAATAAATAAAAAAGACCGGCGCCGGCTGGGATTCGAACCGTTGACCCTTTGATCAGCAGGCAGACGCGCTAACCACAGAGCTATGAAGGCAGTTTTTTTTTTTTCTTTAATGCATGGAAATTTTTTTACAAGTGACATGACATGTTGATACTTATGGGTATATACAGTTACGAAACATTCACTTTCACACCGTATTTACATACTAATGTCGCACACGCACCTTATATTTGGCATCTTGTACATGTGGCCAGTAGGTGTGATAAATTTAGACACAGAAATATCATCGACAAGTGTAATACAATAGTTACAAAAAATATATAATCAATAGAGCTTTTCAGAAATCTTGGAGACCAAGACATGCGTCGAACAAGGGAAACCACTCTGGTTGACTGAGAGGTGAAGCGTATACGCTCCTCACTTGCGCTACCAGTTCCAGAAAAAGCGATTTCGTTGTACGGGGTTTCTCTGCATGTCTGTCGATCATGCGACATTTCCATAGGCTATGTAGTCCCAACAGAGCGAACATGTCGTACGGGACGGTTTCGTTGTCGGCGAACGGGAGAAAGCGGAGACTGTAGTCATTAAGTATTAGATCTTTTTTAAGTGTGCGTTGCAGAACATCCCAAAATAAAAACGCGTCGGTGCAATAGATAAAACAGTGCTCTATGGTTTCTGGCTTGTTACAGAGTCTGCAATTAACAG
>JAZHYW010015904.1:0-11721 GCA_037355805.1 Ixodes ricinus | reverse complement strand
CGCGGAAGGTGTAGGTTCGATTCCAGCCAGGGGACTATCCTTTTATTTTTGGGCAGAAGTTCGCCACATTAAACGTTCAGTTTACTCAGTCATTCGCCGCCTCATCACTTGTCATTCGTGACATTTTGGTGGAGGTGCGGAATACCGCATGTCCGTGCAGTGCAGCCCTCCGAAGTTCCCGCAGTACAAGTCCGAACCCAAGCTCCCGAGGACCCAACGAAGACCAGATCGAGACCCGAGCGAGTCGCCGCATCCAAGGCCTACACCCGGAACACGGACTTCTGCCACCCAGGACCAAGCAGCCAACGAAGACCGACAATGGACGACCAGCAGTCGCAGACCCCGGCCGCTTCTACCGTCGATTTACCTGCCCGTCGCACCCCGGAATCCGACGCCTTTCCACGGGGAGATCCACGAGGACGTTGAGGATCGGCTGCAACATTACGAACGAGTGGCCCGCCATACCCGATGGACACCGGAGCAGTGCCTTCAGAATGTCTACTTCGCCCTCGAAGGCACGGCAGGCACCTGGTTTGAGAACCACGAAGCGTCGATTTCGTCGTGGGAAGAATTTCAGGACGAGCTGCGACGCACCTTTGCCAACCAGCAGCGACGACAGCGTGCCGAAGAACTTCTCCAAGCAAGACACCAAGGGCCAAATGAGAGCGTCACAAGCTTCGTTGAAGACGTTCTCCGCGCTTATGAACCGCGCCGACCCAAACGCTCCCGAAGAGAAAAAGTTGCGGGTCCTAATGCGGGGCGTGATAGAAAACATCTTCGGGGGCCTCGTGCGCAGCTCGCCTACCACCGTCGAAGGTTTCATTACTGAGGCCACTAACATCGAACGTGCCCTTCACGCACGGGCCTCACACTACCAGAGACTTCCCGGCTTCGCTGCCCTCTCGCCGATCCAGCTGCAGCATCCCAGACATCCGCGACATCATCCGGGACGTCGTTCGGGAGGAAATCAAGAAGTTTCTGCCTGCTGCCCACCAGCCTGCTTCGCTGTCAATAGCCGAAGTTGTCCGCGAGGAAGTTCAGCGGGCATTCCAACCAGAGGCTCCTGCCAGCGCAGCAGTACCCGAGGAGCCTTCTCTGACCTACGCCGCAGTAGCTCGGAGACCGGCTGCAGCTGCCCGGGAGTATTCGACGCCATCTCGACGTGACCTACCAGAGCCGCAGACTTTCCGACGTCGGGAAGGGCAACGCCAGCTCGTCCGCACTGAACAACCGGCGCCTAGGAAGACAGATGTCTGGCGCACGGCCGATCGACGACCGCTGTGTTATCACTGCGGCGAGGCCGACCACGTCTACCGGAGGTGCCCATACCGACAAATGGGCCTGCGAGGCTTCGCGCCCGAGCGACCCGCGACCTCGCCATGGGGAGCGACCAAGAGACATCGAGGAGTACCTCCGACGACGCCCTGTCCCCGGTGCCGATTCCACCACGAGGTTCCCGTTCGCCTTCGCCTCGACGTGCGCTTTCGCCCTTCCGCCGCTCTCGTCGGGACAGCCTGTCCCCACTATCTCGTCGGGAAAACTAAGTGCGGCAACGCCTGGAGGTGGCGTTGCCGAAGACGACCGAAGTAAAGAGCCTCCAAGAACGACGGAGCGCTCCCACTCTCCGGACGCTACGCAACGCAACGACGCCCCTGCAACGGTGTCCAACAACCTAAACGTCGTCATCGACGGCCACGACGCATCAGCACTCGTGGACACCGGAGCAGACTACTCAGTCTTGAGTGGGAGGCTCTCCCGCCGCCTTCGAAAAGTCATGACGCCGTGGGATGGACCTCAAATACGAACCGCCGGAGGACACCTCATTACGCCAGTCGGGAGATGCACTGCTCGCGTCGAGATCCACGGTGAGACGTGCCCTGTGAAGTTCGTCGTTCTGCAAGACTGTGCGAGGGACGTTATCCTCGGAATGGACTTTCTCTGCGAGTATGGCGCCGTCATCGACCTCGGAGCAAACCGGCTGACGCTACGAAAACCTGTTTCACCACCGGAGGAACCGAAAGCGACATCATCCGCGGTCCGAGTTCTCGCAAGCCACGTGAACTTACCGCCGCGGTCGAGTGTTTTCGTGCCCGTCGGGATCACCGAAGCTTTCTGCGGCGAAGTTCTGCTCGAGGGAAGCCTCCAGTTGCTTCTAGGAAGACGAATAGGCGTCGCACGAGGAGTAGCTGAACTTCAGGATGGCCGCACTGTGGTCCTCGTGACGAACTTCCGGAATGAAACGCAACACCTCACGAAAGGTGCAGCCGTTGGCCACGTCGAGGAACTCCGAAACTCCGCCGAAATCGCCGCCATTACTGACGAATCCTCGCCACCTCAGCAAGACAGTACGTCGCCAGCGCAGCTCGAGATTGACACTAAGCTTCCGGGCCCGAAACGACGGCAGCTGATTAACCTCCTCGCCGAATACCGTGACTGCTTTGCGACGTCGACGAAGGTGCGCCAAACAGCCGTTGCGAAGCACCGCATCGTTACTCGAGGACGACGGGCACCCTGTGCATCGATCACCGTACAGAGTCTCCGTTAAAGAAAGGGAGGTGATCCAGGAGCAAGTTCAAGAGATGCTGAACGACGACATAATCCAGCCATCAAGCAGTCCGTGGGCCTCTCCAGTCGTACTGGTTGAGAAGAAGGACGGAACGCTTAGGTTCTGCGTGGACTACCGACAGCTGAACGCGGTGACGAAGAAAGACGTCTATCCACTCCCCCGCATCGACGACACTTTAGACCGGCTGCGCCACTCTCGATACTTTTAATCGATGGACCTGAAGAGCGGCTACTGGCCGATCGAAGTCGACGAACGGGACCGAGAGAAGACAGCTTTTGTCACGCCGGATGAACTGTACGAGTTCAAGGTGATGCCCTTCGAACTGTGCACGGCGCCAGCAACTTTCCAGCGTGTCAATGGACACCGTACTGGCAGGACTGAAGTGGCAGAGCTGTCTCGTATACCTCGACGACGTCGTAGTGTTTTCCGGCGACTTCGACGAGCACTTGCGACGACTCCGAGCTGTTCTCCAAGCCATACGGACCGCCGGACTCACCCTGAAGCCGTCAAAGTGTCGGTTCGTCTATGAAGAACTGAAGTTCCTAGGTCACGTGGTTAGTAACGAAGGCGTTCGCCCCGACCCAGAGAAGACTCGCGCCGTCGCAGCATTTCCAGCGCCGAGAGACAAGAAGGCCGTGCGAAGGTTCCTTGGACTATGTGCCTACTATCGGCGCTTCGTTTGGGATTTCGCAAGGATTTCCGCACCGCTCACAAACGTCACAAAGGACGCCGAGAAGTTCGAATGGGTCGAAGAGCAGCAGCAGGCATTCGACGAGCTGAAGCGACGACTGCAGACTCCTCCTGTTTTTGGACATTTCTATCAGGATGCGGAAACCGAAATTCACACGGGCGCAAGTAACGCTGGACTTGGCGCGGTACTGGTTCAAGTGCAAGAAGGCACCGAGCAAGTTATCGCCTACGCGAGTCGGACACTGTCCAAGGCGGAGAAAAATTACTCCACGACTGAGAAAGAATGCCTTGCGGTCGTCTGGGCAATCACGAAGTTTCGTCCGTACTTGTACGGGAGCCCGTTCCGTGTAGTCACGGACCACCACTCGCTCTGCTGGCTTGCGAACCTCAAGGACCCGTCAGGACGCCTCGCTCGATGGAGTCTCCGAATACAGGAGTTCAACATGACTGTGGTCTACAAGTCAGACCGCAAGCACAGCGACGCCGACAGCCTGTCCAGAGCCCCCGTCGAAACGTCTTCCGGCAGCAGCGACGACGATGACGACGAGTGCTTCCTAGGCGCAGTGAATACCGACGACATGGCACGACGTCAAAGAGACGATCCTGAGTTGCGCGCGCTAGTCGAGCACATCGAAGGACGAGGGGGACTGTCCCCCGTGTCTTCTCGAGAGCCCTGCCGACCTTCGTCTTCCGACAAGGTGTACTTTACAAGGAGAACTTCGGAACAACAGGTCGCCATGGCTGCTGGTAATCTCTACCAACCTTAGAGCGGTGATCTTCCAAGCCTGCCACGACGACCCGACGTCCGGACACCTCGGTTACAGCCGTACGCTGGCCCGAATTCGTGAAAGGTATTACTGGCCCAAGCTGCCGAAGACCGTTCACCTCTACACACGATCGTGCCACGAGTGCCAGCGACGCAAGAAACCGCCGACGAAGCCGGCAGGTCTCCTGCAGCCGGTTGCTCCCCCGACTGCACCGTTTCAGCAGATCGGATTAGATCAACTTGGTCCTTTCCCACCATCGACGCAAGGAAACCGATGGATTATCGTCGCCACAGAGTGTCTCACACGGTATGCCGAAACGAAAGCCCTTCCTTCACGGACTGCTGTGGAAGTCGCCAAGTTTTTCATCGAGTCCATCGTCCTCCGGCACGGCGCTCCCGAAGTCCTGATCTCAGACTGTGGATCATCATTCATGGCCCGACTGACACAAGAAGTCCTTCGTCTCAGCCACACCAGCCATCGTCGCACCACGGCGTACCACCCGCAGACCAACGGGCTGACGGAAAGACTCAACAAGACCATCGCCGACATGATCTCCATGTACGTCGACGTGGAGCACAAGACATGGGACGAGGTATTGCCGTACGTCACATTTGCCTACAACACGGCCGTGCAAGAGACCACCGGAGTGACACCCTTTCAACTGGTTCATAGTCACAAAGTAACGACGATGCTGGACGCGATGTTACCCCACGAACCGGCTGTTGACGGAAGCGACGACGCCCAGGTGGTTGCTCAACGGGCAGAAGTAGTCCGTCAGCTCGCCAGACTTCGTATTAAAGCACAACAACGTGTTGACACTGGCCGCTACAACCTTCGTCGTCGGGACGTCCACTTCCAGCCCGGAGACAGAGTATGGGTCTGGACACCGATTCGCCGCCGTGGTCTCAGCGAGAAACTCCTGAAACGGTATTTCGGACCCTACAAGGTGCTTCGTCGACTTGGAGATCTGAACTACGAGGTGATGCCCGACGGAACACGGACGTCATCACGCCGCCCTCCACGACCGAAAGTCGTCCACGTCGTGCGTGTGGAGTGGCGCTAGTAACCTGTACTAATATACTCACCTAGATGGCGCCACGTGTTGTTAAGTTTGATATGTAAATAAAGGAATGAAGCAACTCGCTTCAGTTCACTACCGGCTGCCTGCCTTGGAGTACGTTTCCTCTACATGGTGTCAGAAGTGGCGGCAGCCCGCAGAACCACTCGTCTACTCCGATTCCGCCGAGGCGGTCTCGACAGCGGCAGCTCGGGAGTTTGCGCTACGCAATGACCGGCAGCAGCGAGTCGGGGAAACCGATGGCGGCCGCACCCCCAGCTTCGTCGTGCAGCCACCGCAGCAGTTCGACTTCAAGAATGCGGGTCAGTGGCCGCAATGGGTACAACGCTTCGAGGATTATTCGTTCGCATCGGGTCTCTACGCGGCAAAGGACGAAGTGCGCACACGAACTTTGCTCTACTGCATGGGACCTCAAGCACGAACCATCTTGACTTCACTCGCACTCGGGGAGGACGAGCTCGGCGACTACGCCAAGGTCAAGGAAAAGTTCGACGGCTACTTCGTACATCCCGTGAATGAGCTGTACGAAAGTGCACGGTTCCTCAGACGCGCTCAGCAGCCCGGTGAGTCACCGGACGCATTCTACACTGCTCTTTGTAACATGGCGAAGCGGTGCAACTACCGCGCACCCGAAGTTGAGGACCGTCTGATAAGGGATCGCTTCGTCGTCGGTTTGCTTGATACTAAGTTATCGGACCGACTCTGCCGAAGCTCAAAATTGACGCTCGAAGAAGCTCTCGTTCAGGTGCGTCAGCACGAAGATTCCGAAGCGGAACGAAAACTTCGTGACTCAGCGGCATCGGGGACCACTGCGTTAAACATCGATGCGGCCAATGTTAAAAAGCACCGCCCACCGAGACAAGCGCAAGCACAGGCGACGGGCGGGTCGGTGACCTCCCTATGCATCTACTGTGGACGGTCTTCCCATTCGCGTTCGGAGTGTCCCGCCAACAGAGCAGCTTGCAATCTGTGTCACAAGAAAGGGCACTTTGCTGCGGGTTGCCGGGCAAGAAAAGGCAAGTTGTCGTCGGTAGAACTCGCGGCTGTCAGCGCGAGGGACGGTACCAGAAGCAAGTTCGTCGTGGTCAAGGTCAACGGACTGGCCCTGAACTTTAAAGTGGACAGCGGTGCCGAGGTGTCCGTCGTACCAAGCACGTTCTCGGGAATCCCAGCGCATCTTCAGCGACCGAGGGGAGAGCTGACTGGACCGGGCGGGCATCCCCTGGAGCTTTTGGGAACCTTCCCGGCTAGTTTGTCGTGGAAGGACAAGTGTGTGACGCAGGAGTTGTACGTCGTCCGTTCCCAGACTGTGCCTCTTTTGGGTTTCCCTGCAATTCAAGCCCTGGGAGTCGTGAAGTTCGTGGACCCACATCCCAGAAGTTCCTCTGCAACAAGCTGGGGTGGTCGTTCCGTCGGAGCTGTTTCAAGGCCTTGGTGGGCTTCCTGGCGAATACACAATCCGTCTGCAACCGGAGTTTCGCCTCAGCGTTCGATGCTGCTGCTTCACCAACTTCGACGCCCGCTACACTTTGTTATCTTTCTTTTTCCTTTTATTTTTGGGCACAAGTTCGCCCCATTAAACGTTCAGTTTACTCAGTCATTCGCCGCTTCATCACATGTCAATCGTGACAATATACATGGCTTGCACGTGACGTCATTCAAAGAGCGCTCCGAATGCCGATGACCACCAGAGAAGAGGGGAAGAACAAGCTCCCCTCATACCAGGATCCTCTTTTGTGCCTCCCAGATTTGCACAGACATCGCTATTCTCCTCCCAGAAGATAATAGAAGATTAACCTGTCACTCAAAAGTCTTACAAAAGCAGCTTCTCTCCTCCTCTTACATGGTGGCTAAAAGTATGCGATGATATGTCAGTGCAAGCCAAGTATTGGATCTGTATCCGCATGCAGGACCCCTTCTATATATTAAGACCTTGTGGTCGGTTTGCCTTGCTGCATACCTGACCCGGAGGAATAACACGATTTGCAGCGGGCTTGCCGTCATGGCAGCGCCACAGCTACCCCAACCCAAGCAAAGCGTTCGCGACCGCTGTAGCCCAGCCCGCGGCTACCCCTGAACGACTGCCCGACGACCTCTAACGATGCGACCCCATTGGAAAATCTTGCTGACGGAAAGATTTTGGAAAAACCTCATACAAGCCTAACCGTAATATGGGACATCCTATACACCAGTGAAAAGGCGATACCAGCATTGTGGAACCATATGGGTGAGCGGCAGGGGCGGATCCGGAATTCACGCTTCGGGGGGGGGGAGAGAGGGGGAATTTGGAAGGATACTATTCTCCCATTCTTTCTGTGCAGCGGGGGGGGCCTCCCATGGCAAATTGCCTTCCGAGAAGGACGAAGGAGGGGGGGGGTCGACTTGTTTGGGGCGGGGGGCCGCCTGCAGCCAAGCTGCCTCGTCGCCCCTCCCCCTTGGACCCGCCCCTGGGTGGAGGCACACCTTCCATGTACCTGCTTCACACAAGGCCCATACAAGTGAATTAGACCATACATTTACATCATAATATGAGACAAAGCACAGAAGCGAGTTGTATCAAATTGTGCTGGTCTCACTGGCGTGAACTAGCACACAACCTTGTTCAAGGTCATCGTCAAACGCTGACAGTGTAAATGCAACGGTTTGGTAGATTTTCTTACAAAACCTAAAGAGCTAGGTTACCAACTTATCTTTCATTTCTGATAAACTTTTTTCGAAACTTTATTTTTGCCCTAAAAAAGATTTTTTAGACTTTTTATTTTCCAAATGAAAGCACTACAAAGATATTTATAAGCAGATCATAAACATTTTACTTGCTCCTTGACAACAAAAGGATTACGTATATATTATTAGAATCTTGCACAAGAACTTAAAACAACAAAATCAGAAATATATTGCGTGCATGAACATGCCGATTTTATGCTTCTTGGCATAGAAACATGAAACTAGAATTACAAATATATTAAAAACACTATTCACTTCTTGCAATAACAGCCTTAAAAGACTAGACTTGCAAATGCCGCAGGGGTAAAATGAACCTAACTGCTTTAAATAAATTATAGACCTTTTTTTATGATGACACTGCAGTTTCCCACATAAGTACAAAACTGTGAAACTTCCATTCCCAATTTGTTTAAAGCGGTTATATATGTTTTTGCCCGTGTACTATATTAAGGCTTTGCCTCTTGCCATAAAAAACTAAACGACGAGATGGTTACAAATTATTAAAAATGTTTTCTTTTCTATAGTGACTTAAAAATATAAAAGACCAGAGTTATAAATGTATATTCCAAACATTTGCTGCCTCTTGCTCATACCGATTTTGCAGGTTTATAGTGTTAAAACATTATATGCAGTCTGAGGAACAAAACAAGCAAGCAACAAGAGTGAACGAGCGCCCCAAGCCACTTATACAGGGTGTTTTTTTAACTGCACCAAATTTTTAAATAAAGGGGTAAAAGTTTTATGAATGCGGGTTTCACTGCGTGTTTATATGGCTTGGCGGACATTAGATGGGAATATAACCATCACTATTATCAAACTAATTAACCAAAATCCGTTAATTAACTTTTAATTACTGTAATTAGGATATATGTTTATATTACAAACTTTGAGGCAGTCATATGCCAAGACTGTTCCATTTTGTAGAATTCGCGTAATGTGCCTGTGTTCCAAGATATCTGCCCCCGAATTTTCTACTTAATCCGACTTTTTATCCACTCAATTCGGCAAACCCACGAAAGTGGCTACTATAGCCGAACTTTGCTACATTAGCCGGATAAAAGTGCAAAATTCGTGGACGAATATCGCGGTACACAAGCTGGTTACGCGAATTCTACAAAATGGAACAGTCTTGGCATATGACTGCCTCAAAGTTCGTAATATAAACATATATCCTAATTACAGTAATTAAAAAGTTAATTAACGGATTTTAGTTAATTAGTTTGATAATAGTGATGGTTATATTCCCATCTAATGTCCGCCGAGCCATATAAACACGCAGTGAAAACCGCATTCATAAAACTTTTCCCCTCTTTATTTAAAAATTTGGTGCAGTTAAAAAACACCCTGTATATGGCGCCAAAATCCGCGCTCCCAAAATGAAATGTTTGTAATATTTGGAAATTTGATATACTTTGACTAAGAAACTACTTATCCGATTAAACTAGAACTTCTACAGCTTACAGTAAAATATTTTGCCAACAGTTTGAACCTATACGTTTTAAGAATTCACTACATTATAACGTAAAAAAATTAAAATATAAAAGTTTCCCTCTAATGGCTTACGACTAGAAAGAACAATATTTTTTTTCTTGCACGCTGCATGTTAAATATTTTTCTTTTGGGTTCAATTCAAAGCCAGTAACATGTAGAAGATATGTGCCAAATTAAATGAGCATCCTATATTTTTCTTTGTTTTACGTGAAAAGGTACATTAAAAACTGAAACTCAACTTGAGATGTGACACACAGTTAGTAAAAATATAAAAAAACGCTTTAGTAAAGAAGCAAGAGAAAGTTAATCCCCAAAAAGTGCAGTTCTACTCTGTCACTAGCTGTGTGCAGTGGAGGCGAAGGCACCGCCAGGCGGAGAGAGAAAGGGCGAACACTGGGAAGGCGGGACGGGAGAGGAGGGCGATGGAGGATGAGGGGACAAAGGGACAGCACTAGGAACGTTAGTGAAAAGAGTATTCTCTCCTCCTAGCCAGCCTTCTTATTGCTTGCCCTTTCTCCCTTCGCTTGGCGTTGCCTTCGCCTGTACTGCACGCAACTAGTGACACGGAGCATAGAATCTGCTGCTGCTGCTGCTCAGTGGCGCTTTCTGTTCTCGTTTCCCAGCAGCCTCCGCAAGTGCGTGCTGAGCTGACCAAGCCTCAGGGCGGCCGACACAAGTGGTGACGGGTTCCTCTCGATGTACGCCGCGAGGGCACCTGGAATATAATGTAATTTTAAGTAGGTGACTGTACCTGTGGACGCAAGACCTTGCACAACATCCGAAAGAATTAAAAAAAAAGAGTAAGGAAGAACAGAACACAGGTAAAAATTGAAACAGCTTCTTGAAAAAGAGAGCTCATTGCTACATCGATGCTGTCTTCACTGGGTGTTGAGGGGCACTCGGGGGACATTAGATGGGTGGATAACCACAACAATATTTTGATTATTAACCTAAATTTGTTCATTAGCTTTTTAATTGGTAGTCTTATGGGCCGTGTCGTAATTGCAGTTTTCAGGCAGCTAAAATTAGAGTCTAACCCAACCTAAAAACAATTTGCAAAATGGGACGGGACTTTAAGATATTTATTGATGAAGTTTCATTTTCTGTTCACCTGATTCAAAAAGCGAGAGAGGATAGAACATCCGAAGTTGCAAACTGATCAGTGCATAAAAAAGCGATGCAGTCATTTCACATGGGTCGTCACTATCTCGACAGTGAGTAGTTGGTGGCATAGAGTTATTACAGTAAACGCTAGAGGCTCAGCTGGCGCTAGTGTCTACGGGACTTCCGGTTGCAAATTGAAGCAGACAGCATGCAGTCTACATTTCCAGCCTCCCTGTGTATTCCTATGGGAAAACGCGCGTGAATTTTGTCTCTTCGCCGGAAAATAACATGAATAACTATTGTCATTTGGGTTGTACCGGATAGTATGTACCTTTATTGGTATTGTGAAAGTGTAATTGCTTTAGTTACAGCATTTTTCTTTACCACTGAACGATGTTAAACTGCGCTCTATTTCAGGCCCAAACCTCTGTTTCAAGGTAGGTAAGTGAAAACGAGCGACGATTCTAAGCAAACTAATGATCGAAAAGAATGTAGAGTGTGTTTTAGGATTGCTAGCATTTCGGTGGTGCTTGTATATTACTAATATACCCGTCCTGTCATTGGATGAAAATGACTCCGTCGTGCATCTTTACGATCGGTGAAATAAACATTCGAACGCAAAACATAAAGCATGTGAGCTACGAAAGGTGTGTCGTTTTATTATTTCCTATGTCGGCCGGGCAGTTTTTATCGGGCACCTGCTCTCTGGCTTCCCCATTTGCAAAGATTTGGAGCGTGCGGGTGATGATTTCAACCCAGAACAAGCATCTTCGCACCTATTCATGAGCAGAAAGAATGAAGCAGTACTTATTTATTGCAAATCTGACAATATTACGTGGCTTTCAATTTATTTTGATTGTCTGCGTGCACAAGGAGTTACTTATCCAGTGTTACTGCGTAGTTCTTGCCGTCTCTCTTGGTTTTCCACATGTCCTTCGTTCGTTTGGCACGTATATCACTCATGTTGGAAAGCGTCGACGCCGTGTTCGCGCTAACGGTGTCCGACAGTGCACATAAATACACGTACGAAGCGGTTTTAACACCGTTTTTCATGCCACGAATTTCAAATAAAAATGCTGTAACTGACCAATTATTTCGTCTGCGTGACTGAGAAATGTTCCAATGTGCCTAGTACGTACAAATTATTCGTGATATTTGCTCTTATAATCGAGCGCAGAGAGAAAATGCACTCGCTTTTTCCCATAGAAATGCATTACCGGAAGTCAATTTCTGACTGCTTGCTGTCTGCTTCAAAATGCAACAGCACACTAGCGCCAGCTGAGCCTCTAGCGTTTATTGTA
>JAZHYW010015903.1:0-23089 GCA_037355805.1 Ixodes ricinus | reverse complement strand
ATCTACCGTGCAATCGAGTATTTCAAAGTGTTGCCTTACAAATATAAGGTCGAGTAATCATTGAGATGCAACCATGAACACGCGTGGACTCTCTACTATCTGGTCGAGGTTATAACAAAAAACGACATTTCAAGCAGAGCGTCCGCGTTTACAGGTTTTTCACACACATGACGTTCCCAGTCAACTTCCGGAACGTTGAAATCACCGTCCATGATGACTCGACTATTATTGTTTACATTTTCATCAACATAAGCTGTGAAGAGTGTCAAAGAAACTAGGCGGTGCGCCTGGAGGCCTGTATACGGCACCAACAAAACATGAATACTCGTGAAATGAAACTTTGCACCAAATAGATTCAATTCCAGGAACATCAGGCATTTCGGTATATTTAAAGCCCTTTCTGATAGCGATGGCCACCCCGCCGCCACGACCACCTCGATCTTTGCGTATTATTGTGTAGTTGGGCGGAACGACCTCGCTATCAAGGACACTCGGAGACAGCCACGTTTCAGTGATAATGACGACATCGGGATCGGTACTCAGGAAACATGCTTCAAGTTCAATCAGTTTATTAACAACACTTCTAGTCATTTAAATTCAAGATTCTTAGTTCGGTTTGGCGACGCTCTTTATTTTTGTGCTGTCATGCTGGGCCTGATAGGGCGCTGTCGCTTGCCGTGACTCTATCGCGAACCGGGGATTTATCGCCTATCGTTTCGTCCCACGCGTACAACACGTTGTTGATTCGCACCTTGTCATAGACAAGCGCTACTTTGTCACCCTGCTCTTTTGTTGTCTTTAGTGCAATCCAAGAGCTTCTTTCTGATAAGCTGGACTCGCTTCGAAAAATCCTCGTTGATTGAAATATTAGTGCCACGCAGTTTTGAACAGTTTCTTAGTATTGTTAGTTTGTCTCTGAAGTCCAGAAGCTTTAGGATAACCGGTCGGGCTTTTCCGGGTGTTTGACTACCCAGTCTGTGAATCCTTTCAATTCCAGACGTAGAAACGTGAAGAATATCTTCAATTATGGTTTTAGATACTCGTGCTTCTAAGCTGTTACTGTTCTCATTTTCTGTTTCTTCTAGTCCGAAAATTATTAAGTTGTTTCTCCGACTGCGGTTTTCTAAGTCGTCCATCTTATCTACAAGGGTACTTACGGTCTTCTCAAGTTTTTCAATTTTCCTATCTTGTTTTATTGATGCAGCTTTAACACTATCGATTTCTTTAAGCTTAACTTCTATGGCATCCAGCCTTTTACAAGCTTCTTTTTGGCTAGTTTTAATCTCTTGAACGTCGCTTGCAATTACGGTAAGTTTGTCCATTATATCTTTCAATTCAACCGGTCCTGGATTTGATTCAATGTCTCCGCACAACAAGAGCAGGCTTTTCAGCGACAGTAAAATATCCCCAAGAACACAACAGAGGTACCGTGGGCACGGCAGCATTATCAAACACACGTTATTACTGTGGTATGAACAAGGATAACGTTTGCTCACCTGCACAATGAACACAAATGGGTTATGGACTGTCATGTTGACGAGGCCGCCGTGCCCACGAAGAAGGTCGAGTTGCCGCGCGCCCTTTATGTCCCTCGGGAACGCCCCTTGTGCTGATGCCGTTGACGATGCGGTAGGCGGGTAGTGAAGAGTGGCGATGAAATCCAAAGAGGCGAACGCTTCTTGGCCATGGTTGCTGTTCTTCAAAGTGGCATTCTCTGCGTTGGCTATGACGCTTCCTCGGCTGAATCCACGCTGGTCTCGTATCTCCGCTTGATAGTCGGCAGGAGATAGCAGGAGGGTGACGAGTATCTGCACAATGAACACAAATGGGTTATGGGCTGTCATGTTGACGAGGCCGCCGTGCCCACCTTGCTACACGTTCATTGGATTCGTTCTCCAAACGTCGGCACTCACTTTGGACCTGCACGAGCTGGAGGGAAGGATGATGTTATGCACGGATGCGTGGCATCACTCTCTGCGGAAACTTTTCGTGTCTGTCGCCTATGAACAAAATGCGAGATAGCGTCGATCTCCGACTTGCGCCAACAAAATCACCCCCTCCCCCTTTTGTGGAGGTTCACTAAAATAACTTCAGAGCACTTACGGAACATCTTCGCTCCAACCGCATACACGAAGCGTCATCTCGAAAGTGCTTGCTGCACACTGTCGAACTCTTAGAGTTTAATATGCCCATTCTCAGTTTCATAAGCCACTCCGTGCGCAGCTGCTTCTCCTTGGGGTAGATGTGGAAGCTGATATTTGGGTCGTTCGCGTAACTGCGGCATTGCGGCACCGAACAGTACTTTACCACTGGCTTCGGCAGCTCGATAGCTGCCGAAGCCGATCCACGCATGTACCTGATCAGGCTTCAAATACAGAAGGAAAAAAAAGCGAAAGTATCGAGCGAACGGTTTCCGAAGACCCCGACCAAAGCAAGGCGGAATAGCTGGCCTTATCACGTGACCCCCATCCTACGTCACGGTCGAGCGATCCCAGCGCTCCAATCTGTCCCACTCGGGGCCAATAGCTTGTCTTAACACATGCTTGTTGTATTTTTGTGCTCGAACCTTTCTGTTAGCGTTTAGAGGTATGTGAACAAGCTAGTGCCGGGAATCCCGACGCTGCGAAGCTCGGGGATCTTGCTTGTGTACGAGTCGACAAGCTACAACAACCAATAGGTATGCATACATCCAGCTCGCACCTTTACATTTATGTTGCTGGTCAGGAAGTTGGCTTGTTTTGTGCGTCCATAGACAAACTATAACTTTTTGCAATTACTGTTTTTCTTAATACGCCTGAGTATGCGAGGTAAAACTCGGAGGCGCCATTGAAAAGCTCAAATCAAACACACTTCTTATCTCTTATCTGTACTGACCCGCAGTACTGCACGAAGCGAAGTCCCCACCCGCTTGCATTCCACTAATCTTCAACATCGCGTATGCGCATAAAGTTATCCTGCAATCATATATGTACGTTCGCACATACAAACCGTTCTAAGAAAGCAAAAGTCGAGCACTTGTGTGAAGAATGTCGCTCCGTTCGCCGGAAGTGCGCCGGACGGGCGTGAACCCCTATGCCAGGAGTGGCCAAGCTGCGGCGCATGCGGCTCTGCGCGTGTTAAAGTGCAGAACGCGGCTCCCCCCCCTCAACCCCCCACCCTGCCTCCCTCCCGGTCACACGAGCACTTCCCCAGAAAGAGAAATGGAACGCGTTTTAAATCGAAAGACAGATTGCGGTTTGGTAGTCTTGTGCTACTGCTTCCTTACGTACAGTTGGACTGCTTTTGACTTGGATAGATTGAAAGTAGTTCGAGTTTCGTTTACTGCTCTGGACAAGTTTGCCCCCCCCTCCCCACCGCCCCTGGCGGATCTTGGAAGTTTCGAGGTTTTGTTTGCGGCTCTTAGGCCAGGTCAGCCTGGCCACCTCTGCCCTATGCGGTGCGCCGAACGAACGAAATTATTTAAAGCGTATTGGACGGTTGCTAATGGTCATAATATTTCTTATGTGTTTGTTTTCTTCCTGACTGAGTATGCCGAGATAATTTCAGACACACCGTTAAGGCACTGCTCTTGGGCATCAGAAAAAGCTCGTCCAAAAAGGCTTAGCGAAGAGTGGGGGACGCTTGTGGGCCTCCGTCGTAACTAGCCGATCTCAGCGTTTGCAAAAGCTTAATTTCCTAATAGCATAAAATTTGAGTGGGATTAATATGATGACACGAGTAAGGCATTATAGTAACTTTTGTGCAGCAGTGAGGTCGAATTTATTGCGTTTTCTTAAAAGTTCATGCGTCGACGCTGAGCTCAACCTTAATACTCCAGTAAGGATGCGGCTTGCTTTCCGCAATGAAGTAACAAGAAGCGGACATTTGGCAAGCGAAATACGTCTAAGGCTCAAGGTGACCAAATTTCAGTTGTAGTTCACTTGCATCTGACGGGATTATTAAAATTGAGATCAAAGATGCACTCGTGAGGTGATGTTACTAAGCCACGTCTTACTACGTTTGCATACGCACGCACAATATCCGGTGTTTCAGGAACCAAGGAAAGTGCCCCGGGCCTTCGTTTTGTATCGCTCGAGAATGAGTGTTTTGTACATTCGTGAAGAGTCCGATAATTGAAAACGCAAGCAGCGCATTCGGTCACGGCGTGATGACATAAAATGAAGCTGCTCAAACAAAACCGAAACTGAGCGGCCAACTAGTTCCCAGAGTGCACTGCGTGGTATTTCGCCGCGATGGGGCGCTTCGATTTTGGAAGAAGTCTATTCTGTGCTGCAGAGTTTGCTGCTCAGAAAGGGGTGTGGCACGAACTTGGATTACATTTTTAGTAGGGAAACAGACGTCGCACATGCACAATTTTTAGATTTCTGGGATGCTAAAATCCCGCAGAATGAGTTATCATCAAGATCAGACGATCTCAGAAACGTCTGTAGTTCGCCCTTAACGACTTCGGCTGGATTAATCCTTATCGTTCACATCCCGATGTTTGTTATCATGAAGGTCTAGATAAACAAAAAGTCACTGATATCCACTATTCGATGAGAAATGTTTCCTTTTTTAATAAGAATTAAGAATCCGTTTTATTACAACCCTTCGAAATTCAATAAGACATAAATTAATGTGCTCAAGATTATTCTAACAATATTTAAGTGGAATACACTATTTGGATTTCATTCTATTTTGTTCCTTGTGGGGATTGCTACCAAGCTCGGAACTATATACTCCGCGTCGCTAATTGTTTGCAGGTCAAGCGAAGGCAACGCCAGATGAAGAGAGAAAAGGCGAGCACTAGGAAGGCGGGGCGGGAGGGGAAGGCAATGGAAGGCAATGGAAGGCGAGGGGAGAAAGAGAGAGAACTAGGAATTAGGATGGCCATGCGGGCTAGTTGGTTCATGCTTAGCGGATTCGACACCGCGCACAACGAAGACAAAGTAGAAGGGTGTACACAGGACAAGCGCTCCTCTCAAATGAAGTTTTTATTGAAATGAAACACCGAAGTAAACAACAGAATTCCACACCATCATGGCCAATTCAGCTCGTGTCGAGATAACATATCTCTTAGCTATGTAGAATGACCGATGTTTGGCTTACACATTGCCCAGTCTCTTTTTTTATCGTGTAGGCCTCTAAAATTTCCCTAGTCATCTCATCTCCTCCCCTCCCAGTAACTTGTGACATAATGGCAGTTGGGCTGGCCTCCACAATCGGCACAATGAAAATACAAGTTTCCCCCCCCCCCCCCCTTTGTCGACCGCAGAGACCAAGCATGCTCACGCAATCTTTCATTTATACGTCGGCCCGTTTGACAAACATATATCTTTGCCGAACATGAGCGGAATCCTATACACGGCGTCCATCGTACATTCCACATATTTGTTCCTATGTTTCACTGAGCAAATGCGCTTGGATACACTTTTGTTGTGCAACTTTTGGGCACCATTGAGCGAGTTTGTTAGGTGCAGAAAACACCATAGGCACGTCGTATCTCTGCGTCACTTTTTTAGATCGTGGGATATTTGATGTAGGTGGGGAATAACTTTCGGTCTCTTGCTTGGCCTATCTTTTACTCAGTGGCCCTCCCCATGCAGGGCCACAAAGTTCGGGGGCACTTGCCGATTCATTTTGCAGATTGTGAATGCCAGCCCGACTTCCATTATGTCACCATTGTAAGGGGGGGGGAGATCAGATGACTAGGGAAATTTTAGAGGCCTACACGATCAAAAAAGAAGGGACTGAGCAATGTGTAAGCCAAGCATCGGTGATTCTACATAGCAGAGAGATATGTTATCTCTACACGTGCTGAATTGGCCACGTTGGTGTGGAATTCTGTTGTTTAGTTCAATGTTTCTTTTCAATAAAAACTTTAATTTGAGAGTAAGCGCTTGTCCTGTGTACAGCCTACTACTTTGTCTTCGTTTCTTGTACGCTGTGTCGAATCCACTGAGAGCACTGGGAACTTTAGAGAGGAGTAAAGGTTTCTCTCCTCCTCCCCATCTTTCCTAATGCTTGCCATTTCTGCCCTCGTAGGCGTTGCCTTCGCCTGTACTGCACGCAACTAGTGACAAGGAGTATAGGTCAGAACTCACGGCGGCCCCTTGCTCCAACTCCCAGCCCGCAGCGCAATCGCGTATCGACCACCGCGGCGGGTTCGCCTCGTTGCTACAGGCATGCAACTCTTACGGAAGAGTCAAACGTACATCAACGGTGTGCTGGGTTTCAAAGCGTTTAATTATCGCAACACACTAATTACACCAAGCAACCATGCCACCGCGCGCCACACACGGGGTATCCGTAAGGAGAATAGCGACTCGCTTACCGATACGTCTCCGGGAGCCGGCGGCCACGAATACGAGGAGACCGGTTCAACACAACCATCCGTCACAGGGTCTGACTCGAGAGTACCCGACGGAGGAAGACGCCCTCCTTTCCACGTGCACCCGCGAGCCTTCGACGCCCGAGGATCGTACATTGGTGTGACAAGAGCCGGATAGCAACTGCGGGAGAGGACGAGACAGCGGCTGACAGAATGGCGCCGGTCCTTCTCGCCACTGATGGAGACGAGCTACTGAGCTACTCCGCACAGTGACATTGACCTTTCTCAGAGATCGCTGGGCGCATGCGCCAACTCTGTGAAAGGGGCGAAAAGAGAAAGGCGACATTTTTGGTGACTCTCGTCCGCGGTGCTTAGTCAGCCGCTCAGACAGTGCTGATTCGGCTTGACGTCCTCCTCTGTTCTCGCGGCTTGGCTTCAAAGTCGGCATGCGTCACCACTGCGCAGCTGTTTAGTTGCAAAAATAGCAGCAAAAATGGTTCAAATGTGAGATTTTATAGAGCTCCAGCTGCCTTTTTTGGGGGGTAGAACGAAAGCACCCGATGTCAAACACACCACCCCTTTTTGCCCCGTTTTAAAAAAGCCCCCATTTCAGAAGCCTATGACGCCAATCCCCCGGGTCAGCTGGCCGGGTCTTCAGCCTGACGGCGGCGCAAACTGCTTTTAACTGAATGACAGTAAGCGTGTACTTGAGGTTGTGTAACGTAATCATGCCGTACCCGGTACTCAATTAAAGAATGAATCGATAAAGCTTTCCGTTCTCTAGGCGCGCACTACACAGATTGTCGTCTTGCCACGTTAAAAGTTAAAAAGAACAGAAAATATCATGATGTTTTAAAATCCTGAGACTGGGAAGGAAAATGAAGAAAAATTGTAAGACAGAAAAAAGGGGACAGGACGTTTGCCCTGTCCCCTTTTTTCTGTCTTACAATTTTTCTTCATTTTCCTTCCAGTCTCAGGATTTTAAAACATCATGATCAACATACACCAGCTCGCCTGCACCTTGACAATTTTTTTTTTAGAAAATATCAGTTCCTGACTCACTGGAAAACATTTAAAGCGTGCGAAATTAAATGAATTCAACCCTTACGAAGATAGAACCCTGACAAAACGCCTTGGCAACCAACCGTAAACACCCCTGTTTGCATGGCCCACTTCATCGAAGGTTCGTAAACATGCTCAATTCAAATAGAAATTGCTTCTAACATACCGTTCCTTACTTTTTGACGGTGCAGGTGAGCATTCGAGATATCAAGACCGCCCGTATTTCACCCCTGGCGAGTTTTGTTTACACGGCCCCGAATACGGCTATGTGCGCTCGCGCGGTACACCGGACGGCGAAGTGACGGTACGCAATAAGCTTAGGCGCACCAGGAGATCGAAATCAGCTGTTTATAGTGGCCGGTCATCATAAACGGCGCTCACAAACTCCGCACAAAGTGGATAGTTGGGTCGGGATCGAAACTGGTCACCATTACTTTCCTTACGCAACGCTCCGCCTTGAAAGAAGGGAAAGTGCACGCAATTTCACAACCTAAAATGATCATTGACAATGATAACAGTCCATACGGCACGTCATCGATGAGCACCTTGCTGCCGTGCCTAATGCTTCTATGTGCATGAGGGAATTCTGTGTTTGAGGGAATCAGATCTGCCGTTACACAGAAGTGTGAGGGCAAAGTAGTTCATGTTTGTTTTAGTTGGATAGGCCAAGGCACGAATATACAAAGGCACGATAGGCCAAGGCACTGGCATGAATAAAAACGAAGTGTGAGTTTGTGCTTCAAAGGTGCCTTTTACTGCTGTATAATAATCTTTTGGTTGCTCCAAAAGGCGCTACAAAATGACTCGGGCTAACCAGATCACTGAAAGTGCCCGAGTTCTTGTAATTTGGCAGTATTTGTTGTTGTATTCGTTGACTGTGGTACAGTGCCTGCGGGCGATCACTCCGGGCTTCGCTCTTCTCCGCTCGAAAACCGCCAAAGGTTCGACAAGCTAGAATATTCTCCCTCTCCTGTAATAGCCTTCGAGAGAAGGCTGACAGTATTGATTAATAAATAAATAAATAAAAATAATACCGGTCTCCGAAGCGATGCGCCCAGAAGGAAGCTCTCAATGAAACGTCGTAAAATGTGCCGATAAAAGGAACACGGGCAATTCTATAAAATAAACTGTCGATGAAAGGTCGCAGTGTCGGTTAGAGAATCCGACGATGAAACGCTGTTCGACGGACTCATTAACACTTGTCAGGGACGTTACAAGCACGAGGGTGTGACACTAAAAAATGATTTGATGCACTTGAGGACCAGCGCAACCAGACCTGTGCCAAAGCCTGCGTTCTCAGTTTTCTATTTTCCGCATTATCTCGGAGTCTCACGAGCACAGAGCCAAAGCACGACGAAAGGAAACGTGCGTGGTCTGGAGGCAGAGCTTCTATTGCATTGATCTAGTTAGCTACCAACTCAAATTCGTCTGCTCCTTCAGCAAGGGTGGCGGTGACGTCAGAACGCCAGCCTCGATTGGCTCCGATCGGAAGTATAGTGGGTAGACCTCAATGCAAGGTGTCTTTAGGTCTACCCACTATCCTTCGATCAGAGCCAATCAAAACTCGGTGTTCTGACGCCACCACAACCTTTGCAAATGAAGCAGACGAACTTGCACACCTCCTAGCGAAGCGCAAGTTCGTCTGCAAGGGAAAAAAGAATATCATGTCGCAAGAGCATTCTGGAATGTTGCGATAGTATGGAACGGAAAGTCGCTATGCTACAGCTCGACTTAGAGAAAGCCTTCAATCGTATATCACATTATATTATTTTTTTTCTGTATTCTAGACCAAGTCGATGTTGGTTCAGTTTCGTGTGATGGAAAACGTATGGCATACCAAAAATTGGGCCACCCGTCTTGCGAGGGTGTTTATCTTTTCACTTCTGTGAGATAAGGCTGTACACTTTCACCTCTGCTTTTTGTATGTTTATTGAACCGTTTTGTTTAAGTATTCTGCGTAGTAGTTACGTAAGAGATTTTAATTTGCAAACTACTGAAGTGCGAATTTTGTTATACGCGGATGATGTGGCAATTTTTTGCACTGACTAAGAAAGGGCAAAAAGAGCCGTAGGGTTGAGAGAAATATTTTGCGAACATACGTGTAGCTCCGTTAATTTTGAGAAGTGTTTGGGCATTTGGCACGACGATTGGCTTTCCAAGCCAATTGTGTTTGAACGCGTTGTATGGTCCGATCCTTGCCATCTCGTTATCTTGGTATACCTTTAGATCACTACCGCCTCATTCGAACCTCATTCGAACTACATGCCTCATTCGAACCACGAATGTCCCGTAAACTTTTAACTTTGCACGTGTTCTCGCGCAAGCGAAACCATAAATGAAGCCACGCGCCCGCGCCAGTAACGGAGTATACATATTTCCATAAAAGCGTACGAGGGCGCGTTCATTGCTGTGTTTGTTCCATTTGCTTCCAAGGGCCGCTCGAGACACAGGTCTCGTGCACTGGCACATTGGACGCTATTTGCAAGACAAACACAAACACATCGAGGGGCTTCATGCCTCTGGCCACCGGGCAAGACACGTGCCAAGGGAGGGTGTTTCGCCACCATTCGTTTCCAAGGAAGGGCCGCGCATTTCAGTGCTGCGCATCCATTTCCTTCCAAGGGTCTCTCGAGACACGGGCCTCGCACTCTGTTATTACAAAATCACCCATGAAGAGTGTGGTGACATGATGCTCTTTCAACTTAGGAAGGTATACCAACGTCGCGTCAAATATCTTTGAGACTAATGCAGGAAACTCCGGGGTAAAATGCGAGACGGGAGCAGAAGGCGATCCTGGCGCCAGTGTGGGTGGACAACTTACTGTTTTCACCGGAAAATGCCGTAAGTGGGTCTGACTCAGCAAAGAAATTGATTATCTTTGAAATATTTTTTTTTTGGTGTAGCATGCGGAGCATAAGCTCGTGATATTGGACGTATTAGTCTTTTGATGTTAAATTGCAGTGCGTTCGGTATACCTGTCACGATTTGCATAGCGATTTTGTACAATCTAAATAATTATCTTTTCTGAGCTTGTTGACTTGTTTGTTTTATTCCTCCCGAGATATGTCTTATTAGGTGTCACTGGCTCCAAGCAACCATAATTGGTAATACCAGTGGCGTCGCAAGGGGGGCCGGGGGGGGGCGGACCGCCCCGGGTGCAGGGCTCAGGGGGTGTCGCGGCGGGCCACGAGAGCGGGGGGGGGGGGGGGGAGTCGCGGCGGGCCACGCGAGAGCGGGGGGGGGGGGTGTCGCGGTTGGCCACGCGAGAGCGGGGGGGGGGTGTCGCGGTGGGCCACGCGAGAGCGGGGGGGGGTGTCGCGGTGGGCCACGCGAGAGCGGGGGGTTGTCGCGGCGGGCTACCGCCCCGGGTGCCGCTGACCCTTGTGACGACACTGGGTAATACGCCTCAATATTTGACGAGATCGACTTGAAATGGCTCCGACTGACTAGGAGAGATTATTATTGATAATTACCTGATTTTTTGTTGTTTTCAAACGGCTTCAAGTGGCTTTTGTTTTCTATTAGCATCTTCTTTGACCCGATTGCCCTTAAATGGCTGCCACTGGCTATTGATGAGATAATCGGCAATTGTCTATTTCGGTGTTGGTAAATGAGTGTGGTTTCGATTGGCTATTATTGACTTTCAGCCTCAAGTTTTTATATACTTCCTTGACATGGCTACTAATGGCTATTAATAGTCGGATGCAACCTAAGAACAATCTTTTAGCTCCACCCACAAGCGCATTGCACCCATCTGAAGTGCCTCCGCCGTCGAGAAAGTAGTTCGCTAGCAACGTTGCTTTTTCTTCCTCCAGTAAACGTGTCTTAAGCTACTACAATATTTATTTAATTCATTCAGGACGTTTAAATAAGTTAGAATACGTTTTTGTCAACGAAATAGCTGTTTAGCAAAGAAAGAAAGTCATGTCCAATGTACCGTCTTCCCAATTCATTTTTTGTCCAAGATACTGTCTAACATACCATCTTCCAGCGCCTTTGATTGAGGGAAAGCGGCGAAAACGAAACCAACCTTTCTCTCGCCAAAATTATAAATAACAAAGCACTTATAGTTGCTGCAAATAATAAATATTTAGTGATTTACTTAGTTTTGTGGGCTTTGCGCACGAAATGTGTGCCTTTATTTTGTTGGATGAATAGAAAACAAGAATAATTATACTTTTCGGGTTTTGACAAATCGGCACCCTCCCAAGTCATCGACACCACCACCGCGCCCCGCTCTCTTTGTCTTCCGTCATGGATCCCACTGAGGTGACATCGGAAAGCGATTTCCCTGAATCTTCTTGGACGAAAACAGCCTGGTGCAGCCTAGAGTCACTAAATGAGCTGCGCTTAGAGTATCGGCACTCCGTTCCCCCACATTGTTGTGGGCGCCGCCATATTGGGGCTTGTGCAGAGCATACGCAACTGCAGATCGCCATGATTCAAAAGTGCGACTTCCTCAGCATTCGATTCGGTGTTAGGAAGCTCATGTAATATTGCTTTTCTCTGTCGCGGACTGTTTAAACATTTGTGGAGGACGGAAAAGCGGTTCCTGTGATTTCAGATAAAGCTTCAGATAACTGGCAACCATGATTTTAAGCCACAATATGGCCAAGTGTCGTTACTCTGAAGCGTAGCTTATTTAGTGGCACTAGTGCAGCCTTACCAGCAATGCTAAGCCTCGCGCCCGCTTCGAAATTTTCGTTGGCGATAGCGTCGCTGGATTCTCACGTTGTCGCGCAAGAACTGCTGCAAACGCAAGCCGATACCATTAAGATTTCGTGGGGTAACCTCGGGCACGTAAAACACGGTGCAAAAAAGCAGAATAAGTGTCACGAGAAACTAGCGTCGCGTTGCTAAGGCCAGCGGCCATGTTGGGGTTTTTTTTTCAAAAGGATCGCGATTGGTTTACGGAATCGTGACGTCATGAAAACGATTGGCTGGCGTTTCTCGGCGTAGGAATACATTTTCCTCTGAGAGGCATTTCCGGTTTTTTCTTAGCTTGCAACCGACTATAGTAATAAAATCTTTTGAGCTATTTCTGTCTTTGAACTGGAACGGCTTCAGGTGGCTATTTTTGGCTATTAGAATCTATTTTTGACCAGATTGGCTTCAGATGGTTACTTGTGACTATTAGTAAGTATAAACGCAATTATATATTCTTCGAGTATGAATGAAAATGGCTAAAATTGGCTGTTAGTGACCGGTGTTGATAGTTATAAGCGACTTTTGGGTTTACCAACTGAAATGAATGTTAAGTTGCTATTGTTCGCTATTTATTGACATCTATTTTTTGCCAGATTGCTTTCGAATGGCTAGAATTGGCTACTAGTGAGTATAACATACAATTCTGTGCTATTTCAGCGCTAGTGTTTATGAATATAAATGGCTACAAGTGACCCTTGGCTATAAGCATTCATTTTTGATTAGATTGGCTAGTAACGGCTATTAATGACTAGTGTTGATATTTATGAGCGATTTCTGTGTTCATCAACCAGAATGACTTCAAGTGGCTATTGTTGGCTATTAGCATCTATTTCTGACCTGATTGGCTTCAAATGGCTAGCAGTGGTTATTAGTGATATGATTTAAAACTCTGTGCTAGTTGAGTGTTTATGGATGCAAATGGATACAAGTGACTATTATAGACTATGAACATTTATTTTCATTAGATTGGGTTGAAAGGACTGCAGTTGGCTATTAGGAACAAGTGTTTAGAGTTGGGGGCTATTTTTCTGCTTACAAACTGGAATGGCTTTAAGTGGCTTGCAATGGCCATTAGTGAGTATAATTGACAAGTCTGTGCTATTTCGGCATTTATGTATGAGGATGTCTTCAAGTGGCTATCATTGGAAATAAGCATGCATTTATCAGATTGGTAACTGAAATGGCTACAAATGGCTAGTAGTAACAAGTATTGACAATTATGAGCCATTTATATTTTATGAAATGAACTGAATGGGCTGTTATTAGCCATTCTTCAATTGGCTCCAAATGACTACCAATGACTACTGGTAGGTATAATACACAAAGATGTGCTACTTTAATGTTTATGCATCACAATAGTCTCAAGTGGCTATTAATGGCTCCGACATCCATTTTTTAATTAGATCGGTTTGATATGACTGCATATGGCTATTAGTGATTAATTTTAATCAATATATGCTATTCATTTGTTTAGAACTGGAGAGGACTTCCAAGTAGCTATTGTTTGGTATTGGCACCTAATGTTTACCACAATGGTTTCAAATGACAAGCAATGGCTGTTGGTAGGCATTGGTAGCCGGGATCGTCAATGATAGCCACTAATGGTCGTTTTAACACATTTTCAGCCGATTTGTTCATAATAGATGCTAAAGCCAACAATAGCCACTTGAAGCTAGTCTTTGCCATAAGTATGGAATGGCAGAACATTGCGGTTAATAAGCACGAAGGGCCTTTTGTAGCCAATTCAAGACACCCAGGTCAAGAATAGATGCTTATGGCAAATCATAGCCAGTTGAAGTCAATATATAAACAAACCAACTACAAAAAGTATCACCAAAAATTACAAGAAGACAAATATAGCCATTTTAAGCCGATCTGGCAAGGAGCAGTGGCCAACGGTCAATAATAACAACTTCAGTTGTATTAAAAAAAATCGATTATCACATCATTGTCAAGATTAGTCACTAATCGCCAGTTTGAAGCAATTTAAGCCAAATTCGCTAGGAATATATGTAAATACGCAACATTGTTCAAGCCAAAATAGCCCCTTCAAGTCATACTCATTCATAAACACCGAAACAGTGCAGAATTGTCAATTATACTCACAAATAGCCACCTGTTGTCACTTAAAGCCAATCTGGTATAAAATACATGATACATGCCAATATTAGTTACTGGAAGCCAATCCAGTTCGTAAACATAGAAAGAGCTCGTAATTATCATTCCTAGTTTCTAATAGCCATTGCAGCCATCTCAAAACAATCATAAAAAATTAATGCTATATGGAATGATAATCACTTGTAGCCTATTTCATCCATAGCACGGAAATAGAACGGAATTTTTACCCATATTCACGAATAGCCATTCGTAGCTATTTGAAGCTGGTCTGGTAAAACGTTGGTGCCAATAGCCAAAAATAGTCACATGAAGCCTTTATGTTTGTAGACACAAAACGGGTAATAATTATCAATACTAGTCACAATTAATTATAGCCATTTGTAGCTAATTCAAGCCAACCAGATCAGGAATAGGTGCTTATTGTCAGTAATAGTCATTTCAAGCCAATGTAATAAAAATAGATGTTTATAGCCAATAATTGCTATTTGAAGTCATTTTCATCCATAAACACCGAAATAGCACATAATTGTCACCTATTTACAGATAGCCATTCGTTACTACTTGAATCCAATCTGGTAAAAATAGATGCCAATAGCTAAAAATAGCCACATGAAGTCATTCATGTTTGTAGATACAGAAATAGCTAATAACTATCAATGCTAGTCACCTATAGCCATTTCCAGCCAATTCAAGCCAACCAGGTCAGTAATAGATGCTTATTGCCAGTAATAGCCAATTCAAGTCAACCAAGTCAAGAATAGATGCCTATAGCTAATGTTAGCGAGTTGAAGTCATTCAATTTTAAATACAATCCAGTCGCATTAATTGTGAATAATACTTGCTGATAGCTATGTACAGACATTTGATGCCAGTCTAATAAATACAGATGCTTATAGCCAATAAGGCCATTTGAAGACCGATATAGCACAGCTTTTTTCAGCTATATTTACAAATAGCAATTCGTAGCCATATGAAGTCATTCTGGTAAAAAAGTAGATTCCAGTAGCCAAAAATAGCCACTGGAAGCTATTCATGTTTGTAGATACTGAAATAGCTTAGAATCAATACTAGTCACTTCAGCCATTTGTAGCCAATACAAGCCCACCAGGTCAGGAATAGATCTAAAGTAGCGAGGCATTCGAGTTGGTTCATGCCCTATGAAATTAAAAGCGGTAACAAAGACAGGGACAAAAAAGAAGGCAAACGAGGAGTGGCTGTTGAGACTAAGCGCTCGTCCTGTTCGCCTTCCTTTTTCGTCCTTCTCTTAGTTATCACTTCTTGTCAACAATAGCCAATTCAAGCCAACCAAGTCAAAAATTGATGCCTATAGCCACTAACAGTCAGTTGAAGTCAATCGAATCCAAACACACTCCAAAGGCATATATTGCCAATAATAGTTGCTGCTTGCCATGTACAGCCATTTCAAGCCGTTTTGGCAAAGAACTGCCCATAGCCAATAGTAGCAACTTGAATCCATTAATATTCAAAACGTCATGAATAGTATGTCAACAATAGTCACTAACCTTCATTCCGACGCGATTTAAGACGATTTTGTCAAGAACAGATGCTAATTTCCAACAATAGCCACTTGAAGTCAATTTCATTCAAAAGTATGGAAGTAGCAGAACATCGCGACTAAAAAGCACTAATAGCCATTTGTTGCCAATTCGAGCCAGCCAGGTCATGAATGGATGCTTCCAGGCAAAAATAGCCAATTAATGCCAACCAGGTCAATCGCAGATGCATATAGCCAATAATAGCCAGTTGAAGTCAATCAAATATATGAACACAACAATTGCATAAAATGTCAATAATGGCGACTGAGAATCATGTATAGCCATTTCAATCCAATCTGACCAAGAACATATTCCAATAGCCAGTAATATCCACTTGAAGTTAATCTCACCAGTGAAACATTATAGCCTCAAAAGTGTAAATATTAGTTGGTAGTAGTTATTCATTGCCAAGTAAAACTGCCCGGGTCCAGAATAGGCCCCAAAAGCAATGAGCTACTTGAATGCAATCTACCCCATAAAAATAACACAATGTAGTCAAATTTTAGCTAATATTAACGACTCGAAGATGACTTAAGAGAAAAATATTTAAATAACTAGAAATAATGAATAACAGCCTCAAATAGGCATTTAACTACACAGGATCCACATGAAAACATGCTTACTGACTTGTATATTAGCTTTCTGGAACACGTCCATTAATACAAAAGCTCTGAGGTAGCGCTCTGGTGTAAGTGTGCAGATGCGACGTATCACAGCCGATGCCTTGAGCTATCCCAGCCACAATTCTTGCGCTGTGGGAGCATGACGTGACTTTGACCTTTGTATTTGTCTGCGCCTAACTGCAAGGTCACGTGACACTCCCTGTTCACCGGACTGGCTCCGATGGTTTGCTGTGTCCGATGTAGTCCATCTTGAGTCGGGGTTTAATCCCTTTCGAGAGGGAGCATTCACTGAACGCCAGATTTGAGGGCGATGTTTAGAGCGCATGCTCAGAACTAGTTCATATTAATAGCCTGCTAAGACCGGCAGTCTTAATGGCGTGGAATGCACGTTGCAAAAGAACTGTGGATGCTCGCCGTCAGCACGCGCTCAGCAGCCGCACACACAAGATATGGCCCCTTTGAATACTTCCGATACATGGCTTGCACTGGCGTAACATTAGTTGCCATTGTGATTTCCTCGCTGCTGAGTGCGGACATTTTGTACCTTACATTTTTCATGACTGAAATTATATTTCTCAATAAGAATAAGAGGAATGACAACCTGCGTTGTGCTATGCCGTTACGTAAGAAGTTATCTACATCAGACTGGTGGTAGAGCTGAATATAATGCGCAGTGGCATGCGTACGTGATGCAATCAATTTGATATGCCGGTAATAATTTATTTTTACTTTCCAAGCAATTGGTTGGTGTTACACAGGCGCACCAGTCCAGGAGCTAACTCTTTTGCCAACACGTACAAGCATATAATAAGCGCAAGTCTCTAAAGGTTAGACTTTCTAGATTAATGTTATTGCTGCTAAGACTGTTCAACAAATGCGGGGAGTGTGGAACTTATCATTTGAGAGCCATAATTTGTTCGCTGCGTGACCAAGTTCCATTTCTCTGGGTTACGGGTAGGATACGGAGGAGAAGTTCCCCTCAACGACGCAGTATCGGCTAGTAGAAAGCCGATACTGATATAACTTGTGAATAGTGATTATTTGAAAGTTCTTAAATAAATCAGCGGTATGAAAGTCGCGTGGCACGTTACATATATATCTCAATATTTTCTTTTGTAACATAAACAGTTTTTCAATATTCGTCAATGTTGATGTTCTCCAAACAAGGTGGCAATACGTTAAGTGGGAGAAAATAAGGATTTATAAAAGAATAATTTAAAATTTGTTGGTAACACATCTCTTTATCGATTTATAATCTCCACCACTCGAGCAAGCTTTGGATTAAGATAATTTATATGGCTATCCCAAGACATACCCTCACTAACAATTACTCCAAGGGTTTTAAAACAACTAACAGTTTCGATTGGAGTAGAACTAAAAGTGAGTATTTTAGACAGCACCACGGGCTTGTTTTTTGGACGAAAAATCACAGCATTTGTTTTATGAATATTGATTTTCAAGTAGTTGCTGTCTTGCCAACTTTTTATCTTTGATAAGGTCAGTTTTTCCACATCGATCAAATCGTCGCAGGGGTTTTAACCGATTTGCGAGATATATTTGGGTGACTTACGCACCGTGAATACGCCTCTGCAAACGGTGGAGAGCTTGGCGAAAGAAGCAAAGAAAGTAATCATGTGCTCTTATTTTAAAAAAAATTAATGGCGAAAATCACGTTTCTGGCTGCCTGTTTTCGTGTGCTAGGTCTCTTTTCCCCACTAAGCGATATACAGCTATCTAAACAGTCGTATTTAATATAGTATCATGACTCTTTTAATTCATCCAAATAATATGCTTTGAGAAGGTGTGATACAGGCATAAACTATTTTGAAAATCTAATTTTGATTGTGCTTTAATAAAGCGAATACAATGCGTCTGGAAATGAGCATTCATAAACTTTCGATAGCGCTCTGTGACTTCGAGTGTTTGCGAGTATTTTCGCTTAATTTTGTCTATTTTGGGAAGGCTCCCAGCTTTCTTGTAGTGACAGGAAAGAATGGTGCGCCAAAATGTTCACCTGACTGTAGTGATGTGTAAAAGAGAAAGTTACGTCACATCACATTACGCGAGTTTACTGATTGGGTAGCAGTTGCCATTGTTATAAAATCAAAAGGCGAGCGATCCGGCCGATCGCTTGAGGACACGCTCAGATTGCGACCCGAAAGAACGTGTCTGTTAGCTTCGTCCTGCGGGATCTGATGTCGTCGGAGGAATCGCCGCTCCGAAATGACCGGCCGTTTCCCGGAATCCACACGGCAGCCCGGTGAGTCGGAGCTCACGCATCTAGCGATGTCCCGGCGAACCGGCCTTTAGGTCAACGGCACCTCATCACCCCGCAGACTAGTTGGCCAGCGCGCGGTCTTATAATACTACATTTTATGGCGACGAGAATTGTTCAGGGTTCATGGTCTGACGGTACTCCGCGTCTGCCGCTCTCCGCTGTCAATTCGGGCTTCGTTTTCCTACAGCCAACCGCCGTTTGGAACGTTAGGGTAGTCATCGGCTTGGGCACCCGGTAGCTATCCCGGCTCCCTGCGTTGGTTTATTGTAGCGGTTTCAAGCCCCCAGTTCTTTGCTTTCAATTCGTTTTTCACCGTCCTTTCTGTTTCACGGCTTGCCTGCAGAACTCCCCCTTTTGACCTAAACACCGCGTAAGGGTGTGCGACTGCTAAGTGCTCTGTATACTGCATTCACTGTATGTAGCCGTTGGCTGCGAGCATCTTTTGAGTCGCTCACCTATTTTCACAACTTACACTTTGAAGTATTTATGGCACTTAGCTGCCACAGTTTGTATGTGAGCTTCGATTACGGTCCTCGCACCTTGTCGTCTCGCTTATTGTGACTGTGCGACTCAAGCTACGCAATTTTTGTTCTTGATTTGCGGTGCGCTGCTCACCGGCTTTAAGCCAAAGTTTTTTCGGGGTTTACACGATTTTGGTTCTGTTTTGTAAACTAGCTGTAAGAGTCCGCGCTCTTTCATTCACAGTTGAGCGTATACTTTTGCTTTAAGATACATCCTTTTGAAACAGAGACATCATGGATACTGAACAACGGCAGATAACGGTCGTTCAGTCCGCGGCGTTGCCACCGCCAGCGTTGTTTCTCGCAGTTCCGGGACCGCCACCACAGGCCTGGCCTGCATGGAAGGAGACATTCATGTCATTCCTAGGTGCGGCGGGCCTCGAGGGTGTTGACCCAAAGAGGAAGAAACAGATCCTTTTTTCGTTGCTGGGCATTGAAGGGCAGCGAAGAGTGTCCGCATTTGGATTCACTAACCTTCCGCACTCGGAACTTCTTGACGAGTTCGAGACCTTTTTAGCGGCCGTAGAGAGCCATTTTGTTTTTTTCCGGATCCCTAGCGCTCGAGCGTAAGAAGCTCCGTCTTCGCGTTCAGCAGCCAGGAGAGAGTGTTACGGAATTTTTAGCGGCGTTACGCCATCAGCACGCGCTTTGTGCGTTTGAAGTACACCGTGGTTTGAAGACGGGTCCGAGAACACGCGACTTTGTGATCTTTTTCTTGATGGTTTGATCTCGCGCCGTGATCAGGATCGCATTAAGAGTCCATGGGCACAAAATTAGATGACCTGACGAAATTGATCAAGGACGCGGCTAAGGCTGCAACAGTCGAGACCCTAATCGAAAAAGAAGCGCCCATCCCGGACACCAGATTACTATCCCCATGGCGCAAGAGAACCAACCACCTGAGACGCTACCGTCGCACCCGCAAACGACAGGATATTCGCAAGGCCAACAGGTACGCGAAGGAGGCGCAGCGACACGCCAACAGGCTGTGCAGGGACGACTGGATCAAATCTTGCGAAGAGTTCACGAACGAACGGACGTCAGTCAGACGCATGTGAGCTGTCTGCAACGCGATGCGGGGCAAGAGCTAGGGCGGCAACACAGCACCGAACATGGCCCTGGCGCAAGGCAAGGAAATCACACAAGTACTGGACGAGATCGGAGATGTCTTCCTCCCGCAGCCGGCCACCAACCCGGACCCCAAAATTTATGAACCCGAAGAATCGAAAGCCGAAGAGTACGAAGCGGATTTTACTATGTGGGAAATGGAGGCAGCCATCGAGAAGGGCAACGAGCGGAGCGCGGCGGGCCCCGACGGGATTACCAACTCCATGCTCAAGAACCTCCCGGAGGTGGACAAACGAAGCCTGCTAAAATCGATCAACGACGCCTGGCACGAGGGACAACATACCGGACAAGTGGAAACTGTCCTGGGTGTGCCCCATACCCAAGCCAGGGAAGAAGCCGGACTGCGCGAGCAACGTGCGCCCAACTTTCGCTCACATCTATTCTCAGCACGAAGGCGTCGATTGGAGCCGTATCGAGTGGCGTCAGCCTGCGCGCATCGACTGGATAATCGAGCATAAAAGAGAAGTGTTGCATTCCGCCCAGACGGGGTTCCGCAAGACCCTTGGTACGCAGGACAGCCTAATCCTCATTCGCGAGTACTTAGTGAACCGGCCAACGCATTGCCACCGACAACTCCTGGTAGTAGTGGACATTGAAAAAGCATTTGACACCCTACCTCACGCGACGGTTATTGACACGGCCCGAAAACTGGGCGTGCGGGGCAGACCCTGAACTTCATCAAGGCCTTCCTGAGCGGACGAAAATACCTGGTCAAGACTGGCAAGCACTGCAGCAGCGAAGAGAAGAATGATATAGACGTGCCACAAGGAGCAGTGCTTTCACCGGTGCTCTTCAACCTGGCGATGGCGCCGCTCCTATGGCGGCTCGCCGTCATTCCGGACTTGGCATTCACAGTCTACGCGGACGACATCACGGCGTGGACTACGGGGAGTAACAACGCGCCCCTTCCCGAGACAACGACCCAAAGGGCCCTTGACGTGGTGAGCGACTTCCTGAAGGAGGTCGGTCTACGCCCGTCACCCGAACAGACAAGATACTTAGCCTTTGGCAAGGGCTGGGAAAACGTCGACGCGGACCTGCGCTTTGACGGTCAAAAGATCGAAAAAGTGGCCGAGCACTCCATTCTAGGGGAGAACGTTTACTCGGGCGGCAACCCAACGGCCTGGATCGAACGTATGCGAAGCACGTTGAAGAAAGGACTTTCGATCGTCCGACGCTTAGCGACACGGGCCGGGGGCCTCGGAGAAAGATTATAGCGAGGACCGTGGTCCAAGCCGCCCTTTTTATCCAAGATCTCGTACGGCCTCCGTTTCTACAAACTCAACACCGCTCAACGGACCAAACGGGAAACATTGATTAACGACTCACGACGCTGCATCTCGGGCTTGCCGAAGTGCACGCGCCTGGACCTACTGCACGAGGCAGTCCCGATGCTCTCCTTTGAAGAGATCGAGCGGAGTCAGGAGCGAACGTACGGTGCCAAACTGGCGCACACCCGACAGGGCAGGGCCCTATCAGAACTCATGCCCCCGTGGAGCTCTCTGTGCGCGCAGACCGCTCAATCACTAATACCGGATCCCATCCCACCATGGCAGAAGACGACGGTCACACCGGCCTGTCCAATCCCGAGAAGGATGAATTCAACGACCAACGCCGGTAGAAGACGCAAGTTTGCCCGGCGGCACGAAAAGAGCGGAGGCGGCGACGACGACGAACTTCGAGTATACGTCGACGCCGCGTTCAAGGATGGAGTGGCGACCACAGCGGCGTGGCATTACGAACACGTGACCAAGAGCAAGGAACTGCAACACTGTGGATCCGCGTAGGAAGCCGAAGTAAATGCTGTACTCGAAGCCATCCAGGATGTGGCAGTGTCATCAAGCGATGCATTTCACAGATTGCGCGTCTTCACAGACTCCCAGGCAACCGTGAGGGCACTCAGGACGCAAGTCAAGGCACACGCCGCAGTCGGAGAGATATTCCGGCTAGCGCATGAACTGGAACGACGCGACCCGAACCCGCTCTCCATAAGCGTAGAGTGGATTCCTGGTCACGCGGGCATAGACGGTAACGAGAAGGCGCACCGAGCGGCGAACGAAGAGCTTAATCGTATCGACCTTCGACGCCAGGACCCGGTCGCGGCCCCCTCTGTGCAACCGCCATCGTCCGCTTTCAACTTATACGACCCCGAGGGCACCGTCCTCAACATTAAACTGCCGATGAAAAAAGAAGTAAAGATGAAGCTAAATGCCAGAGGCGAGCTCCCTGAAGTGAGCATCCCTTCGGGTGTCTTTCGACGGCATGAGACGGTCAAGCTGCGAAGACTCAGAGCCCACGCCGCCATCACGCCAGCCCGCACCCAGCGATGGGAGCGGGCGGCCCGCGAGAGGAAGAACACCGTTGACGGCGCTTCGATTGCAATAGACCACGACTACAGCTTGTTATCAAGAAAGCTGCGACGAGAAGAGGAAGCCTGCTCCAAGGGCTGCATCTACTGCACAAATCGCGACGTAGAGTGCGATGAGCATCACGTCGTATGGGACTGCCCAAACTTCGATGAGGAGAGAACGAAAGCCCTGGACGCGCTAGACCAACAACTTCGCCCCACCTCCTTCGAAGCCTGGTGTCGACCTGAGGAAGAAAGGGACAAGCGCGTCGCGGTCCTGTCCGGCCTGCTCAGTTACCTGAGCGAGACCGGGCTGGACATGCACACATAAGGGGGTCGTTCCCCCACGGCGGGACCACAGGTCTACCGGAGTTACGTAAATCGCCAATGTCCCGCTAAACCAACTATCTCTAAACTTGCCAATAGGTTGACTCCTCCA
>JAZHYW010015902.1:0-30978 GCA_037355805.1 Ixodes ricinus | reverse complement strand
GAAAATGTTAAAATGTTAAAATGTTAAAATGTTAAAATGTTAAAATGTTAAAATAAAATAAAATAAAATAAAATAAAATAAAATAAAATAAAATAAAATAAAATAAAATAAAATAAAATTTTTTTTTTTTTTTTTTTTTTTTTTTTTTAAAATAAAATAAAAAAAAAAAAATAAAAAAAAAAAAAAAAAAAAAAAAAAAAAAAAAAAAAAAAAAAAAAAAAAAAAAAAAAAAAAAAAAAAAAAAAAAAAAAAAAAAAAAAAAAAAAAAAAAAAAAAAAAAAAAAAAAAAAAAAAAAAAAAAAAAAAAAAAAAAAAAAAAAAAAAAAAAAAAAAAAAAAAAAAAAAAAAAAAAAAAAAAAAAAAAAAAAAAAAAAAAAAAATTTTTTTTTTTTTTTTTTTTTTTTTTTTTTTTTTTTTTTTTTTTTTTTTTTTTTTTTTTTTTTTTTTTTTTCCTTCCTTCCTTCCTTCCTTCCTTCCTTCCTTCCTTCCTTCCTTCTTCCTTCCTTCCTTCCTTCCTTCCTTCAATTCTGGATGTACTTCGCTGCCACCTGCGGGTTCCCCACAAGGGACTGCTTGCCCAGCGTCGCTGTCTTCGTCACTATAGACGCTGACGAAAAGTCTAGGCTTGAGGTTCTTCGGACCGGAGAAGTGAGCCATGGCGACCCAGAGGCACAATGTACCGATAGCTCTCGGACCGCAGTGGTGCGACCCCCAACTGCACTGGCTCACGTGCCCCGAAAAGAAAGACCAACAAGACTGTGTCGTATAAAGAGGGATACGACACGTGCCAAGTCACCTTTGAGGTGCCGAAGACGCCGGGAAAATTCTAGACTCCCTGCTGACTGTGAATCTTTTTTCTTCTTGTTTTGTAAGGACGCTGGAAAACAGAAAGCTCTGCAACGCGGACGTCGCAGAAGTTGTGTGCTTCTGCGACTTCCGCAGTTTACCAAAGAAACGAAAAGAGAGCCGAGTCACCACAGTGTCAAGCACCAAAACACGGGCACGGAAGCGAGACACGGTGTGCTTCACTGACAGCATAAAGAACGTGCAGGACGTGGCGAGTCTCTGAGCATCTTATTATCGGTTTTAATCCAATCCGAATTCAATAAAAGGATTGAAATCAGCACAATCCAATCAAATTCAATCATCCAATAAATTAAATTCAATCTAATTCGGTCAAATTTTATTTGACTCAATCCAATCCAATCTAATCCAATCCAATACAATCCAATCCCGAAGCAAGAAGGTGGCAATAATGGGCCATGCACTTCGTTTCTCTAAGCTATTAATAACTTTGGGTGGCGTAAGTCACTACTTCTTTGCGTAAACGTTATATGGTCTATTAATTGATCTACACATGTACCAACTATAGCTAGTCTCACATTAATAAACAATTGAAGAAAAGAATGAAAGAAGTGCGACTGACAAGACCACTACCTTACTGTCACACTTTTCTTCTAATTATTTTGTTATTTTTATTAGTTCATATAATACTCCATTGGCTGTAGAACAGTAATACGATATTCATGACTGTCCCCGTCCGAGCCTGCCTCCAACAGCCAGTCTACCCATAAGAGGTATTGCGCAACAATCCATCTGTAGTATGGCTCCATCCTTCTCTTGTATCTTTAGAAACAAGCAAACAGTCTTGAGAAAATGTAAACATTGAGTTCGTTTAATAAAAAAAATTCTTCTCAAAGTGAAACAACCTTGTCTTACAAGCAAAGTCTTGCAACCTTGTAAACATTCTTGGCGTATCGGTTAGAGAAATGCTATTAGATCAAGTGGCAACGTGGATATCGGGAATTTGAGTTCCAGCCTCTAAACTAGACCAGACAAAAAACAAACAAACAAACGAGTTTGGCCCCTTATGAGAGTTGTCTCTCAACACCGAAATTACGCATAATTTGATTAAACAACAACAACAACAACAACAACAACAACAACAACAACAACAACAACAACAACGAAACAACAACAACAACAACAACAACAACAAACAACAACAACAACAACAACAACAACAACAACAACAAGCAACAACAACAACAACAAACAACAACAACAACAACAACAACAACAACAACAACAACAACAACAACAACAACAACAACAACAACAACAACAACAACAACAACAACAACAACGACAACAACAACAACAACAACAACAACAACCAACCAAAGTTGCATTTTTGGTTCAGACTAGCCTTATAGCTGCCTCTGAGTTCTGCAGACCATATGTGATTGATAGCACGCAAACCAAGTACACTTTCGGCAATTTTCGTATCTCTGATTGATATGCATCAAGAAACACGTATTTTATGTAGTGATCTGATACACAATATTCTTCTTGAATAAGTTTAATTGGCTAAGATGTTCGGATCAATGATTCTTCTACTAAATAGAAAAAGTTTTTTTTTCAGAACGTTATTGAAAATCGCTTGCTGTAGGCCCCGTAAAAACGCTTTCATTCGTCAGATAGACTACGAAGTACGACACACCGATATGTTAGTATTACCGTAAAAAGTAAAAAAATAATAAGAAAAATTGTTTCCTTAATATGCCGTCTAGTGTTTAGTAACCAACGAACCAGAGCATTCGGGCAAAGATTTTTTTTTAATTTCAGTTTGTTTAGACAATACATTTTGTCTGCAGTACCAAGGCAAAAGACCAGAAGGTCTGACGAGGCCTCGGTACCGCTACATAAATGAAATAATAAAAAGACAATGACACTCGTCGACAGCAGAGCACACTAAAACAAGAAGCGCTCTTAAATTAAATATAATGAATAACAAAATATACATCAATGACATTTATATAGTACACATTTTTGATACTATAAAACTATACTATAATACTATAACAAAAAAACTTAAAAAAAAGAGATAGCAAAGAGGATAAAACCAGACACTACATATCAGTTTGCAACATTTGTGGACAAGAGAGTTTCTTTCACTATGCTTTTGTATCTGTTTAGCGATATATTTGACGTAATAAGTGTATGAAGATAACTGTGTGTATTCAGGAAGTTGGGAATTTGAAATGAGAGAGTTTGTCTGCCCATGTTTGTCCTGATTTTGGGGAGTATATACTTGTCATTTCGAGTGTTGTAATGGTGGTCGGGTCTAGTGCATGCAGATGGATAGCTAGGTTGTTGAAGTCTATGGTCATGGAATATGTAGAGTGCAAGTTTATAAATGTAGAGTTGTTCAAAGCTTAAAATTTTATACTTCTCAAAAAGCGGAGCTGTATGTGCATCATAAGCAGAATTCTGCATTAGACGAACAGCTTTTTTTGTAATAAATGCAGATGTGTGATATTTGTCTTTGTTGTCTGACCCCAGACAAGAAAGCAGTAGTAAACCTTGGTATATATCAGCGCATAATACAGTTGGTACTTCAGCCATTCCGGTAAAAGATGCTTTGCAGATGAAATTAGGCCTATTGATTTTGAAATTTCGTTTCGTATTTTATTTACATGGTGTGTCCAATTGAGGCGTTCGTTAAACCACACTCCAATAAACTTATGATTATCGACACGCTCAATTCGAGCTCTTTCGAACTGCAGTTCAATATGTGTACTGTGGGCGCGATTTATTGAGGAAAAAATTACATATTTTGTCTTTTCTGTATTTAGAGATAAACCGTTAGCCACCAGCCAGGATGAAAGTTCAATTAAATATTTGTTTATTGTGGTCTCTAGTTCGCTAAGATTGGTCCCAGAAAAAAATGCATTTGTATCATCGGCATACAGTATTAAATCTTCGGTAAATGGTATATTATTTATGTCATTTATATAGACGAGAAACAGTAAAGGTCCCAATATCGAGCCTTGTGGTACGCCATATTTTATTAACCCTAGAGGCGATTTTATGTTATTATAAACCGTATACTGTGTGCGAGATGTAAGGTAACTTGTAATAAGCTTATGCGCAGTCCCGCGTATGCCATATGTCTCGAGCTTTGAAAGGAGTATGTCATGCTTGATGGAATCAAAAGCCTTTCTAAAATCGATAAATAAACCAATTGTAAAACGTTGATCTTCGATATTACGTATTATTTTTTCTTTAATGCGCAAAAGTGCTAGTTCGGTAGTTTTCCCCTTTTGAAAACCATACTGTTGTTTGATTATGACATCGTACATAGAAAAAAACTTTTGAAGCCTTTCATTAATTGTTTTTTCAATTACTTTTGAGAACAACGGCAACACTGATATTGGTCTATAGTTTCCTAAGTCATGTTTGGAGCCACCCTTACTGATTGTTGAAACTCTCGCTATTTTTAATAGATCAGGAAAAATACCACTTTCAAATATACAATTACATATATGAGTGAGAGGAATTGAAATAATGCTAGATACAAATTTAATAGGTGCTACTTTAAGCTCGTCCACCCCGCAAGCTGAATTGTTTTTAAGGGACATTATAAACATAACTATTTCGTGCTCAGTTACTGGATAAAGAACGATTGAGTTTGAAATATCGTTTTTTAGGTACTTTCTGTGGTCACCAGGATGACTTGCAGACGTGGATTCACCAGCTGATAGGAAATGAGTGTTAAATCGTGTCGCTAGTTCAGTTCCAGATAACGATTCCCCGTCTATTTTTAAATCGGGTAAGCAGTTGTGACGCGGCTTAAGTCTAATGATTTCGTCAACAGTTTCCCATATCTTTTTTGGATCATTTTGCGCGTCTGCAAACTTACGTTGAAAGAAAGTTTCTTTCGTTTTTCGAATATCAGAGTTCAGGCGATTTCTATACTTTTTGAATTCCGTTAAAATAGTAGTATCTCGAGTCTGAACAAAGCGATCGTACATTTTATGTTTTTCACCTATCCTACGGAAAAGTTCCTGCGTGATCCATGGCTTTCTAATTCTCCTGTTTGTTTTTTCCGATCGTAGAGGAAAAGATGTCTCATAGGAATCCTTCAGTTTTTCATAAAATAGGTTGTATGACTTATCTGGATTTCTTTCACGCAGGACATTTTCCCAGTTCTGTTCTTGTAATAAGGCATAAAATGTATTTAACGCCTCTTCCGATATATAACGATATGAGCGTGAAACAGGTGTATTATTAACTTTTTTTAATTTAGGCAAAATACAAAAAATGGGCATGTGATCGCTTATTCCAGCGGTTATGACTCCTGACAGTACGTCATCTGGGTGGAAGTTTGTTATGCATGGGTCTAATAATGTAGATGAAGTGGCTGTTACACGGGTGGGAGTATTGATCCTGTTGAAGCATGCAAAAGACTGGATGAGAGTAAGAAACTCTACTTGGTGTGTGTTTTCAACGAGTAAGTCGATGTTTATGTCACCAACAATTATCACTTTGAGACGGAGTGAACTAACATATTGTAAAACAGAGCAAACAAATTCAAAGAATGTACATTTCTTTCCATCAGGGGGCGGTACAGGAGAACAACAAGTATACCTAGACAGCTTATCGCAATACATTCATAATCGGGGGTTGACGACGATAACTCCTCGATTAACTTAAAAGCAACACTATTTTTTATGTATATGGCAACACCCCCACCAGTTTTCTGTGGTCGATTTACATACTCACAGTGATACCCATTCAAACAAACGTCATGGTTACGAAACCAGGTCTCAGTAAATGCTAGAACATCAAATTTCATGTCTAGTGAATTAACAAAACACTCAACCTCATCAACCTTGTTACACAAACTCCTGGCATTCAAATGAAGAATCGAAAAATTGTTACATACTTTCGAACAAAATGTATTGAACGCTGTAATATCATATAACTGTGACGTATCAGCTATTTTCGCTCTCTCCGCGCAGTCATCATTCATATCTTAGTTTATCTTTGAGATATCTTGTTTGCAAGCAATATACAATATCTCAGAGTCATCCGTCTGCCTTGCGAAAATCTTTCCGTTGTTTGTCCAAGCGTGCTTCCAGTGTTTTTCTTTTTTCTTCGCTACAACTGCGCCCAGCAGTTGCTTTTTTGCAGGAGATAAATGCTCGTTAACGAAGATCGACTTGACACCAGCGTCCGAGAGCCCAAGTATTTCGGTAGTTAGCCTTGCTTTGCGGGAAGCCGCAAGAAACTCGTTGCGTTTTTTCTTGTGACAAAGCGAATGATTATGTTTTCAGTTTCGTTACCACGGGCGGGAACAGCGTGGCAGACGTCAATGTCGGTTTCTTCGAGCGGAACATTCACCAGAATGCCAATGCTTTTAGCGATTTCAGTGGCGTGTTTTCCGTTTCCTTTTGGGATGCCTTTTATTTCCACGTTATTCATTCGACTGTACTGGTCGAGGTTCTGGACTTCGGTTTGTGTTTTGTACAACTGTTCCCTCAGCCAGTCATTTTCCTTTTCTAGTTCGTTGCAAACTTCCTGAACCCTTTGAACATCTGTTCGAAGCTGCTTTATATCGGCAAGTGCAGTTCTAAAGTCATCTGTGGCACTTTTGCAAGCGTCAACACTAGTTTTGAGGGCTCGTGACTCCGCTCGCACTTCCCGTTTGAAATCTTCGATGGCCTTTAAGATTTTTGTCATTTCTTCTTGTGCCATATTACCACTAGAAAGGGCGAACAAACTTTTTAGGTGACCCGTCAAAGTGCTGCTGCCGCTGCCGACTCATGAGAATAAAATAAGCACTGAGGGTAAAATAAATAACTAAATAAATAATTAAATAAATAAATATACGAATCGGGTCGATAGGGTGGTTTGAGTAGAGAGTCGCGCAGGTGTTGTTGTCGTGTTAGAGTTGTTTGTGCCTTGTTGTACTGCTAACATGTATGTGCCTGTAACCGTTTTCGGAATGTTGGTTGGTGTATGTGCTGGTGTACGAGTGGTAATCGGTGTAGTCACGTGCAATCGAAAAAAAACTGTTTTAGCGCCATCTAGCGATTACTACGCTCACCTTCTAGATGGCGCAAACTGCCGCCTGATTCAAGGAACAAAGTGTTGCAGTCATGTATCTATCGGTTTACAAACAGCTGGCTGGCCTTCCTACCTATTAGTTCGATAACAATCGTAATAATTGTGTCATTCAGCCATCCAAATGCTCGTTCTGCTGTCCAAGAGCTGCGAAGTGCAAGCTCACACGCGCACGAATGGATAACCACGTCGGTAGAGGTAAGCGCAAAAAAAGGGATCGAAAAAAATCAGAGCTGTAGCGTCAGTGCGAGCTTTGCCTCTGGTTGGTCTCGAACACGCTCGACGAAGATGCCCAGCGATTCATCGCCGCAAACTACAAGCATAAATAAAGTCAGCTATGCCCATTCCTCGCGTAACAACTCCTATTTTTAGCGATCTCCGCCGGCGGTAAAAAAACAGTCAATATAGCGAGATGCCGTCGGAGGCAATCGTGGCGATATCGGCACACACGCATGCCGTTTTTCCAGGAGATAGGTATGGTAGCGGTGTCTGGGGACGGATGTTTAGAGTGTCTGACGGCGCTTGGAAGACGTCGCATAGGCGTATGCGCTCTATTCTCTCACTCGGCCGAAGAGCCGTGCTGTTCGCTAGGCCTTACTGGGGAATTCGAGCCTCGCTAACCGGCCGCCATGTTGTCTTTAGGGTGTAGTCAAATTTGACTACCATGCTTTTTGACCAACGTGTAGGGTGGTGATTTTTACCCTAGGGGTCGTTATATTTGGGACAACGTTTTACTCACACCAAAGGTAGTCACATATGACTACCTTTTTGTTTAGTTTAGGCTCTCCTAGCGGAAGCCCGATCGCGCCAAAGCAGACGGCATTCAGCTGAATTACACAACAGAACCATCGGTTTCGTTTGTTTTGTGCCAACTACGTTTGTACGGAAGAACGTGTAGAACAGCGCCACATTTTGTGACGGCTCGCACACTCTCTATTTTCCATTGCCATTTCCTGACGATTTACTAGACTCAGTTTTATGTTTCTAATTATACGAGATTGACGCTTACAAACACCTGGGCGTTTATATAACATCTAAACACACACGGGTCTCACATGTTCAGCACGCCATTTCCAATGCCAACCATCACCTGGCTACTTAAAACGTAACTCTTCCAGACTTCTACAGCGTTTCCAATTTTTTCTTTCTAAAGGAGTAGTCAGACAAAAGCTGGAGTACGCTTGTGCTGCCTGGGACCCTAACACTGACAGTCCTGTTGGCGTCTTGCAAGCTGCTCAGAATAGATCCGCGCGCTACGTTCTTTATAATTTACACTCTACATCCAGGGCAACATATACACATAAAAAACTAGCTTATATTTGCCTAATCTCTGTTTACGCCGAAATATTTCTCGTTCATGTTTGTTTCAAAATATATTTTCAGAAACCAATCCTGAAATCTCAACTTGTACTTGAACCATTCTACATATCATCATGCATCGATCACCTACCTAAAGCAAGGATTCCACAGAGTCACATTTGTGCACACTCTAAATCATTCGTACCTCGTACTTTTATTAAGTGGAATCCCCTTATCAAATTCCTTCCCACAATGAGTAATCCTGCCGATTTAAAAAATTTGTAACCGGATTTCTATACAGTCTATACTTTGTTCAGAGACAACCGAGGCTACAAGTTATGGTGATCAATCAACCAGCTTCAAACTTAAGGTCACTGAGCCTTTTTTGTTTGTGATTAGTTCCGCGGTGATAGAACACGTGACAAACACCATAATGGTGCACTCTTCACGCCGTCTGATTGGTCCCATCAGCTTGTAGCATCAGCCGCGTATGAACGTAAGGGGAAACCCAAACGTATGATGTAAAAATTAAATAGCGCAAAGGTTAGACAAAGGACAAGGGACAGAACATGTAGACAGGACACGCGCTAACTCGCAACTGGCGTTTTAATAGAAAAGAAGAGAAGGATGCAGTATAAAAATACATCGAAAAAAGGAAGAAAGAAGATTTATAATAATAATATCCTTTGTCTAACCTTTGCACTATTTAATTTTTACATCATGCATATCCAACTAGCCCCCTCAATATCTTAGGGAAACCCAAACCAAAGTATACCTGTTTCACGATTTCCATAATAATAATAATAAAGTATTATTAATATTCTAGTTGTGTTAACTTTTTCTACGTTATAATCCCGCCCAACTTTGTTATGCGTCTGTCCTTGATTCGTGCTAAAAAACGAGATGAGTTATGCGCTGTCCTTGACTCGTCATCGGCTGACGTTGTGGTACTCACCGAGACGTGGCTTTCCGCTACAGTACGGAACAGTGAAATATTCGATTGTCAAAAGCGGTTTAACGTGTATCGTTCCGATAGGCAGTTTGGATCTGGAGGTGGTGTACTAATTGCAGTAGCTGACTGTATTGTTTCCTATTGTGTAAACTTGGCGTTAAATATTGAGTTTCTCTGCGTTTGTTTCGAGGTGAATTATAAAAAAGTTATTCTTTGTGTTTGCTATCGTCCGCCGAAGTGTACCTCTAGTTTTGTAAACGAACTTCATGATGCTATCATATATGGTTGTAACAAGGTTTCCAAACAGTCCAATATTTCTTCTAGGTGATTTTAATTACCCAAACATCTGTTGGTCACATGAGAGCCCGTTTCCTAATCCATTTTCGTCGGAGTGTTTTGATTTCTTGAACATGTGTTCCGATTTTAACTTATCGCAGCTAGTTACAGAACCCACAAGAATTGCAGCGACGTCAGCAAATGTTCTTGACCTTGTTCTAACCTCCACACCTGACCTTGTATCTCTAATATCTCACCTACCAGGACTAAGTGATCACTGCTCGTTACTTGTCTCTCTAAGCATACCAAAGTGTAATAGTAGAAAAAAGATAAAACTTATTCGAGACTACCGAAAAGCTAATTTCGACGCTATAAACGATGCCCTGAGTCAGTTCGTTGATCACTATTTTGTTAACTGCTCCGAGCGTTCTGTTGAGCAGAACTGGAATATGTTTAAGGGTCAAGTCGCCGTCCTCACCGACAAGTACATTCCACTGCGATCTGTAACGTCTCACCCTCAATCACCATGGTATAACCCATCACTGAGAAGGCTATCTAACAAGAAAAAGAGATTGTTTCGTGCCGCTAAATCTTCCAGTGCCTGTAACCGGTGGGAATCTTATCACGACGCCAATGCAGTTTACAAAAATGCTATTCAAGATGCGAAAAACGAGTATTTTAACGTTAAGCTACCGTCTATGTTAGCCACTAACCCAAAGCAGTTTTGGAATGTTGTTAGTAAGAAAAGAAAAATTCGTAATTTCACTCAAGGCCGCGAACGGAGATGTAATTTCTAGCGATGAATGTGCTCGCGTTTTGAATGATGTTTTTATTAAGTCTTTTCAAACTGTTATTGACACGCCTACTTGTAGATTTGACGCGAGTGATTTTTTGCCTATGGGGCCCGTTCTTGTCGACCCAATTGGTATTGTTAAAATAATCGATAACTTAAAACTTTCTTCCTCTGCTGGCACCGACAGCATTAACTCAACGTTCCTCAAAAACACAAAAATGTATTGCTCTTTGATATTATCTCAAATTTTTTCCCAGTCGCTTTCACTTGGAGAGTTGCCTGCTGATTGGAAGATAGGGAAGGTGGTGCCACTCCACAAAGGAGGTGATAAATATTGCCCGGATAACTATCGACCCATTTCACTTACTAGCATTCCATGCAAGATACTAGAACATATCATCTACTCACAACTAGTTCAATTTTTAGAATCTAACCTTTTCTTCAGCACCGCTCAGCATGGCTTTCGTAAATCCTTCTCTTGCGAAACGCAACTTTTGTCATTCACCCATGATTTGCACCTAGCGCTTGACCGAGGATCCCAGGTAGACTGCATTTTTTGGACTTTTCCAAAGCATTCGATAAAGTTTCACACAAGCTGCTGCTATTAAAACTTAACAGTCTTAACATTGACGCAAATGTTCTGTCCTGGATAACTTGTTTTCTCACTAATCGTTCCCAGTTTGTAACCGCTAACGATGAAACATCACCACTCGCCTCCGTCAATTCTGGAGTACCGCAAGGTTCTGTATTAGGTCCGCTATTGTTCCTTATCTATATTAACGATTTGCCGAATTCGATCTCTTCTTCAATTAGTTTATTCGCTGATGATTGTGTTATTTACAGAGAAGTTACTAACGCCTCGGATGTTCTGAATTTACAAGCTGACATTAACCATGTTTCAAAGTGGTGTGAATTATGGGGGATGGAACTTAACACGACTAAATGCAAGGCCATGAGAGTATCGCGTAAATGTAATGTTCCTTCTTCTTATTTTCTCGAAGATGTCCCCTTACTTTCTGTCTCTTCTTATAAATACTTAGGTGTGTATATAACCTCAGATATTTCCTGGCAAATGCATGTTGAGTATGTTATTAATAACGCTAATCGAATGCTGGGTTATCTAAAACGAAACTTTTCACTTGCCCCTTCATCTTTGAAACTAACCCTGTACAAAACGCTTGTACGCTCTAAATTACAATATGCCTCTTCTATCTGGGACCCCGGTCATTCCAAACTAACTAACGCCCTGGAATCAGTTCAGAATCGCTCTGCTCGTTTTATTCTTAATAACTTTCATCGCACCGCAAGCGTGAGCTCCATGAAAACTAGCCTATCGTTGCCTAACCTCAATTTACGTCGCAAAATAGCTCGCTTATGTCTCTTTCATAAGATATACCATACTAACTCATTACTTCACAACCGACTGCTGAATCATCCGTCTTATATTTCGCCTCGCATTGATCATATGTATAAAGTAGACATTCTAAAATGTAACACTAATGCACTCCGAGAGTCATTCATTCCGAAAACTTCAGTGGATTGGAACCACCTTCCCGCATCTATCGCAACAATTGTTCCTGACCACTTATTTAGAACTGCCATAAATAATCTATACTGCTCAGATTGAGCTGCAAAGTGTACTACTGCCACTAACCCCCACTCCCCTCTGTAATGCCGATGGCCTTGAGGGTATTTTAAATAAATAAATAATAAATAAATAAATAAATAAATAAATAAATAAATAAATATTTATTTACAACCATTTTGATTTGTTACCATATAGAGCATACGAGTTCCAACTGTGAAGAGGAGGTATCAGACACTGAGGCCAAACTGACATGCACAGAGTGCGATAGTTCCTGCCATCTAAGTTGCTCTGGCGTTTCGGATGAAACTTATAACTCAAAGGGTAACGCTTTGACGCAAATCATGGACAATGTAAAACGTGTGAAACAGTGACACGAAGCACTCGGGATGCGAAAGAAGGCAAGTTTCAAAGGAACCTAATGTAGCCGCCATGTTCGCATCCATCAACGCAAAACTAGAGAATCTACTGAGCCTAAAAGAAACTGTGGATGGAATCGAGAAATCCGTGCAAGCAATGTAGGATAACTATGACGCGGTACTAAAGCAGGTCGGGGAACAAGGAAAAGAGATCAAACAAATAAAAGAAGACTAGAAGGGTTGGCGAAAGAACTGACGCTGATGCTGAAATAAAAAGGCCAAAGCAAGAAGTAAACAACCTCGAATGGAGGAACAGAAATCAATAATCTCGAGATTCACGGTATCCTTATGAGTGGCAATGAAGATCTGCTGGCAAAGGGGAATGAGGTTGCCAAAACACTTGAAGTGCCGGATTGTGACAACAAATGTGGCTGCCAATATTCATAGGCTAGCATCTGAACCTGATAAAACCCAGGCATCATTGTCAGCATTGTTCACCAGTTGGCCAGACATAAATGGCTGGAGAAACGAGCACTGCTGAAGAAAGCGAAAAGTGATATCTACATCCAGGAAAATCTAACAAAGCAAGACAGAGCGCTTCTTTGGAAAGCAAAAGAGTCGGCTAAAGAAACAAACTACAATTATGTTTGATTCAGAAACGGAAATGTCCTCGTACGTGAAGGACCCGAAACCAGTGAATGTAATTAAGTCTCTGGATGATACAGAAAACTTTGTGTAATTTTTTGCCCGTGTGTTACACTTCAAATATGTTTTTTTTTTAGTGATGAGAATACTTGCACCCTGTCTAGCAACAAACATTGCTGTGGCAGACGACTAATATTTTCTGCCGTCAAATACAAACTCCTTCCTAGGAAACGAGTACAGCAGCTCTCTCAAAAATGTTTTAACCTTAACGTTCGATCAGAACGAAATAAATCGGATGAAATCCACTTGCTGTTTGATCAGTTTGGATTTGGTTTTGATATATTTATTTTATCTGAGATTCGGTTCTCGGAGCCTAGTGATGTTCTAAAACTATCGTCGTACAATGCTTACTTCCTAAACCGCACTGCTACTCGGGGAGGGGGCCTGGCCCTATTGCCTAAAGAGACCATCTCGGGTAAAATTCTCACTGATTATAGCTGCGTTCACAAAGATTACGAGTTCTTTTCTTTATTGATTGATCAGAGCATTATCGCTGTTTGTTATCGCCCGCCGGGCGGAAACCTTCCAACTTTCTTAACTTACTTATAGTCTTTTCTTGATTTTGCCAGTGATAATAAAAGCAACGTAATCTTGGGAGGTGACTTCAACATAAATATGTTACTCGAATCGTCAAGTGAAAGAGAGATGAATGAGTTAATTAAAGCATGCGGATCGCATGAACGTAATCTCTTTAGGCTACAAGGATCCCTGCCGACTCATCCACTTCTACTTGACTGATTTATTACGAATTTTGACGAGTCGCAAACTAGATCCGGCGTGATAGTAACTGACATCAGTGATCATATAGGTATTTTCTTGTGTATAAGAAAAAAAAAGAACATTAAAATACTAATAGAACAGTCAGCGTTGTAAAAGTATCAAAATATTACCCCGGACAGTCTAAGCGATTTGAGACAAAAACTATCTAATTTTGGCTGGATCAATGTTCTTCTCGAGACAGACGCAGAAAAAGCGTATATTATGTTCTTGAGCATACTTCCGAAGCTCTATGTTAGTTGTTTTTCATATAAAAAAACAACTTTGTCCAGAAAAGCATGTAAACCATGGATTATGAAAGAATTACTAGCAAAAATACGCACAAGCAAAGCGCTTTATAAAAAAATTATAAAAACGAAAGATATCGATAAGCTTAGTGCCTTTAAACGTTATAGAAACCAATTAAACAAACAAGTCCGTAATGCTAGATCAAAATATTTTTGCGACTCCTTTCTCGCGTGTGGAATTAGAACCGATATCATATGGAAAAAGCTTAGTTCCGTGTTGAAATGTGCGGACGGTCCAAAGCACTTGGAAAATATATCCTACAATGATCTTGGTAATTCTGGACCGATTTCAATTTCGCCAGTGTTCTATAAAGGTCTAGAAGAAATGCTGCTCCTTCGAATGTCAATATTTGCAGATAGTCATAACTTAATCTCCCCATCTCAGTTCGGTTTCGCAAACAACGGTCTACTCAACTCGCTGTTCTTACTCAAAAAGGACACATTCCTAAAAGTCTTGAAAATAAGAAGCTAATTCCTGGCTTATTCATTTACTTCACGAAGGTCTTTGATTTTCTTGTTCACAACCTTTCCAATTAAAAAAAACTCGAAATATATGGTTATCAGGGTCAGGTTTTGTATCTTAATCATTCATACCTATCTTTTCGTCAGCAGTATGCCGACATCGCTGGTCAATTGTTCGATGTAAAGCCAATTATACCAGGCTTTCCTCAAGGAAGCATTTTGGGTCCTTTTTGTTTAATCTTTATATACATGATATCGTAAACATAAGCAATTTGACGAAATTGATTATCTACGTAGACGACACGAGCATGCTGTTTAATGAAGATAGCCCCAGAGAACTCAACGACAGCGCGAATTACGTTCAATTCTTCGAAAATTGAAGTGGTACCGGCTTTTAAAACTTTAGATGTCCTTTTTTCAGAGAACTATGCCATGGGATGCTCATGCAAATTATGTTATATCAAAACTGCCTCAGCATTGTTGGCCTGGCGTATCGTCACAAACATGTTTTGCCTATTAGAATACGGTTGCTGTTATATAACTCGCCATGTTCACTCACAAATTATTTACTGACCATTTAATTTGGAACAAACAATCATACAAACCTACAAAATATATATTTTATTACCAAAAAGTACACTACGAAGCATTTGCAATGTTTCACCGGAATCTGCAACGGAAATATTATTTAGCCAGCTAGATATAGTACAATATTTTTAGCTTACGTCGATATCGCCTGTGTGTTAAATATAAAGCTGAAATGAGTCTGAATGTACGACATCTTGTGAGCTTAGCTGACTTAAAATGAAAAGTGTATGCATATCCAACGTAGAGTCACAGAAACTTTTGAAGTCCCATCTTTAGAACAAATTACGTCCTTCAAACCGCGGCGTTTACCCTCCCAACCACCCTCAACTATTTTTTGTGCGCAACATTTACACCTGTAAAATTATGTCTTCAGGTAACCTAAAGAACATTACTAATTTATAGCCAAACCGATCAAATTTGAGTGGCATGTTTATATGTTCATTTTTCGTTACATCAACACTATCGCTACTGTGACTTTTCATGTTTTGAACATCTTGTTGATGTATAATTACAATATTTCATGTGAACGTTTTTCCGCTGCTGTTACACTTCTTGGGGCTCGGGACTGGTGAAGTTGTTTTAACATCTTTTTTCCCAAGCCCTCATCAACATGTACCTCATTGCTGAAAATAAACCTATTATTATAACGAATGCGAGCAGGATATATTGCATGCATCCTTCATCACTTTCTTTCTAAATTACTTCATTCTTACGCAATTTTGTATAGACAATAGTTAAAGAAATTTTCCAACAAATTGGTATCACTCAGAGTTGTCGGGAAAAAAAGTGACTGAAATAACATTACTCTTTACTTGCACAATGAGAGGAACGCGTAGCCGACCTACTTTACTTCGCACTAAATGGAAAACTTTAACCGTTATCTTTAACGAAGAAAAGAGAAACGCACGTTAATTTTGTCGTAACTTTTATTAACGAATTGAAATGTTTTGCTGTCTTCGATATTACAAGTATACATATACACAACAACGTAACACTAAGTACCTCATATTATTTATGATTTTTTCTGAATCCTCACAAAACAGAAACAAGAAAAACGCTAAAAACAGTATTTTATCTGGCGCCATAAAATACAAAAACAATTCAAGTGTCAATTTTTTTTTATCTAGTTTGTGGAAGAAGATGTAACGATTAACGTAACTATACGTTACCCATTATTCAGAAATAACTAACGTAAGCGTGTTATTTGTTATGTTTTGAAATTGCAACAGTAGGTTACTACAGAACGTAAAATGTACCGGGTTACCTGTGATAGCCAGTGTTGGCGGAAAAGGCTTACGGCCAACACTGGTTATGACTATTATGTTGTTTTGCAATAACGACGAATATTATCAGTCTAATGAGGTTGCTAACTGAATCCACAGGTAGAATGTCACAACGTCTGTCATGTTTGTCTCGCGTATCTATAAGGCCAAAAAACAACAATCTATGCATGGGTCTCTCTCAACGAACGCCGTTGCAAGTTTATCTCAGGACTACGTTCGTGCAATAGCGAGAGCAGAAGATAAAGAATAACAGATAACTTGCGTGAGTGCCAGCCTCTCGGAATGCTCAGATCTTATAAATGCGGAAAGCTACTAAGCTGATGTTAGAGTGCTTCTGCAATTTGTACGTCATCCGAAGGCGGGCGCACAACCACCAGACAGTCCACCACAGTCGCTTAATCTTACCCAAAGAAGTCCCACAACAAAAACCATGACTGCCATATTTGAGCCCCGAACGTTACGCGCGTGCGAATAATACAAGTAAGCCCATGAACAAGGAAGCTTTGAGAATGACAACATTTCTTAAACCATCAAGCGAATGTCAAGAAATGCTAGACATCGGATGTGGAACGGGTGAATTCACGAGGAACGTGCTGCTTCCATGGAGCAAGCCATGCCGCAAGATGGTAGCTGTCGACGCATTGCCGGGCATGATTAAATACGCCAAGGCAAATTACCCACATCCCGATATAAGCTATGAGGTTCTTGATGCAGGTTCCAGAGACATCTCAAAGTTTCTGAGAAAACACGGCAAGTTCGATCGTGTTTACTGCTTCTACTGCTTGCACTGGATCAAGGATCAGGAGGTGGCGATCGCAAACGTCGGCAAGTTGTTGAAAGATGACGGAGAGTGCCTCTTTTTGTTCGTTTCTCAGTTTGTTTTTTACGACCTGTGGGAAGAGATGGCATCAATGGAGCGTTGGAGGGACATCATTGGGGTGAGTGTTTGTTTACACATTTGAACTTTTTAAACATATATTTAATGTGGCCATTTGCGATAAAATATGCTGCCTCGGTTAACTTTATTCTCTTTCCTAAAAATGAAGGATTAGTTTCTTACTCTGATCATATCGAGGTAACGAAGTTGAGTAGAAAAATTTGTGGTTTTTTTTATGTATTTGTGTCGGAATTAAAAACGTGTCTTCTTAGTAAAGCTCACCTAAAGGTGCAATTGGAAATGATTTATTCACTTTTATTCACTTTGATTCAACTTTGATTCACTTTGATTTAATCCTCTTTCAGGATCCTTTGGAAATCTTTCCGAAATCCTGGAATCGTGATTCCAAACCCAGTCTGAAGGATGTGGAATCTACTGTGAAACAAATGGTCGCCGACGCTGGAATGGACACCATAAGTTGCACTGTTTACCCCGCGACTCCATGCGTCTTCAAGAATGCCCAAGGAGTCCTAGGTAAGATTTGGTAAAACATAATAATGTAGCTCGTCAGGTCAAAATGTCACTCCATGTTATCTGTTTAAAATATAAATGTGGCAAATTAAAAAAAAAAAACGAAATCTATTTTTTGTGTTTATATACTTAGTATCTGACTTATTTTTTACGTGTTTACGTGTGCCTTTGTTTTCGAATAATTTTGTTTTTCTTTCTTCTATTCGTTGTACAACATAAAACACACCTACCAAGTAGTAAGAGGGTGATTTGGGCCAAGGCTAGTAGTTGTACATGATGGGGATAAACAGCTCGAAAAACGTGGATAGCGATAAAAACACACACAACAATACAACCTTGTTCCTTTCGTGTGTGTTTTTATCGTTGTCCACGTTTTTTATCTTTTTATCCTGATAATGTACACCTACAAATGAACATAAGCTATTACAAGATTATTTAAAGAAAACCGTAATATATAAAATAATACCTACAAACTTCGCGAGCGAACTTAAATGCCGGAATTTCTCGTTGTTTTCTATTCTCAATAAAATTACATTTTTTTCAACATGTCAGAAAGGCATTAGGGTTTTCAGGCCACGGATCGTGAAGAAGTTTTATCTCAAATGAAATATGTACAAACGAAGCACTGCATGTTTCGGAAAAAATTAAATGGCCTCCGTGGAGCCTCAATCTTTTCGTTAAAACTTCCACAGAAAGTTTTGGAACGTTTTGCCATATTTTTCCTGCTTGTATGTATCCCGTTGGTGATAATGAAGTAAAAGGCTCCAAGCCACGGCTAGCGGGTTATCTCTACATATTTATCATGGCTTAGAGAACACCAGGAAGTCTGTAGAGCCACGATTTAGCCAAGCGTATTTAATATCGGTGGCGATGTTCCTATTCGGTATCAGTTGAAACATTCCAAAATAGCTGTTTGTTTAGGCAAATATATAATTTTTTTGGTCATTTAGGGCCATGAAAGGGCAAGAGAGCCTAAAACAGGGGACGCATAAGGGACGAAAACAGGCGCCACGCAACAGCGCGCGCCAGTATCCATGGCAACCGGTTCTGGCGTCCCTTCGTCACTTCCGCGCGGCGCCGCGTTGCTCGGATCTGGTCGGTACAGAGAAAGCCGCGCCGTGCGGCTGGGGTGCGCCTAGCGGCAAGCAACGGCTTGATATTCTTTGGCTGGAGGCTAGGTATATTGGCCTGAATTTACCAATTAAGTGCCAGCGTAAAGCTTCACGTCAAGGTTGTTCGACTTTCACCTCGCAATTTCGGGAATAAATTTCCAAACAATTGCCAGAATTATGCTTCGCTGGTGGTTGTTTGATTTATACGAGGAATTTGCGGCTCACGTCTGGAACTTCGGCAAGTATATGTCGAACCAGAGAAACGCAATGGAAAAAAACTAATGAAGCGTACTTTGTCACTAACTAACGCTTTGGAGCGAAACAGTATTAGGCCCAAGTTCGGCACCTAGAATTGCCCCGCTCGGGCCAAGATTGGCGGTTCTTTGACGTGCTGACTGGGTTATTATTGAAGTATATGTGCTTATAAAGGCATGTCATTGTTCGAGGCTTTTATAAACGCATTTCGTAAGGTTTGAAGTTCAAATAAATTATTTGATGTTTTACAAAGAATGTTTTATGGGGCGTTTCACTATATAGGCCCTTTTAAATATTATTATTATCACGCTTCTGGGCTGGTTGTGAAAAACGACGGTTCTGAAGAACAATAAATTACTAAAACATTAAACCCTTGTCAAATTTGGTTTACGAGTTTTCGGGCTGAACAATAGCGTTGGTCATTAAAACAAAATACTCTTTTGACGTAAGAGAGCACACCGGATAATACGGTAAGTAGTAGTTTTTACCCTAACTAAATATCTGAAATTGGGCATATCTATCAAACGATTAGTATTTAAATAGCATACCCCATCTAAAATGCCAGGATTTTTACAGAAAGGCAAGTAACGCGTGAAGACTGCACTATGTTTTTGTCGCAATCTGTTATGTGCAGTGTTAATAGGGAGTTTTAGCAGGTCGTTTCCACGCGAACGGCTCGCCTTCGAACGCATCGGCGACGCCACTGCGCATGCGCGCTTCGGGAGGCTCTTCTCGTTCGTTTTTCCCATTCCGGCCGCTGGAGTCGTCACCGCAACACAGCCAGCACCGCTCACGACTCGGGTATAAAAAAGATGGCTTTCGGTTCGACGACTGATTTCGCCGACCCAGTCGAGCGTTAGGCTTAGGACAGCGGGAGGCGATTTTCCATCCTGCTACTCTGCTTCATTTGAGAGTCTGAACCAAATCATTTCGAGGACTGCTCACAATGGTAAGCGACCAGGAATGCTATACACTGCGCATGCTAGTAAAATGTTGCGATCTGCGGGCAGACTAGCTGCCGTGGCGACCGCAAGTAGACGAAATGATTTGGTTCGATGCCACGTGTCACAACGTGAACGACCATACAAGTTCAAGATGACGGAGATACACCACATACCTTTACGCTCGTTGAGATACTTTTCACTCTATCTAGCATCGCAGCTCTTGACATTCCGACCGGCAAATGTTACGTCGGCCGTCTTGTTTACCTCAGTAAAGTGGAGATTTGGGCCAGTTGGTTCATTGCAAGCAAAAAGCGCCGAAAAAATACAGGGACACAGACGAAGGGAAACAGGACAAGGCGCACTCTCAACTGAAGTTTATTGAAAATTCACACGTTATATAGCCACAAAAAAAAAAAAAAAACGTTTACCCTATCTGCTTAGCCATGAAAAAAAAAAAAACGTTTACCCTATCTGCTCAGCCTTGTCCTGTTTCCCTTCGTCTGTGTCCCTGTATTTTTTCGGCGCTTTTTGCTTGTTTACATCAGGCGTACGCCAGATACACGAGCCGCCACAGATTTACACGTTGCAGAATGTTTCACATGTTAACTAGAAGATGGCGCCACCGTCAAACACTATCATCATCATGGTTTACACGGTTGCGCCAGTCTCACCATTTGCTAAAATATGTCAAATTTAACGTACGGTTTCACGGAACGGACCAGCTGCACCGTTCGTGATTTCGGAACCGTGTGCTCAAAAAACGACCGGCTAAAACTCCCTACTAACTAATAGGGTTACGTTTTGAGGGTCATTTTGTTTTAGATTGGCGATATTTTTGAGTGGATGATCTTTTTCACAGATTCGGGGTTTTTGTGTGTTCATTTTTAGAGCTGGACAAATAAGCAGCGTTTATTGGGGCATATTTTGAAGGAAACATAATAAAATAACATCCCCCGACCTCCAGCAAACATGCGGATGACCCAACTTCTCGGAAAACACCTCGGTGGTGATAAGAACACGTGACAAAAGGTGTGGTTTCTGCAGAAAAAGGCAGCCTCGCCGACAGTTCACATCTTGTCTCAAGACAACCTAAAATAAAGCCGAAGATAAACATCTATTCTCGTGAAGCGTGGGTTTTTCTTGGTCGAGGAGAGGCCCGATTCGAGGTTTATAAATTTTTTTCAGTTTGATTAAACTTAATTGGGGGCTACTTTTTATTTTTATCGTTATATACAAAAAATTAAACCCCACTGATAAATAACTTGCAGTATCATAGCGACCACCCTTTTGTAAAATCTGCTTTACCTTAAAACCTTTACCGATCTGATGTAGACTTTCGTAGGTATATGTAGCGCCTACTTCTTTGTAATTCCTTAAAATAAAACACTCTCCCAAGGCCAACACTGCGCCGATTGGTGCCATTTTAGATTACCCTACTGCAGTTTACAGTTACCGCCATGCTGTTACCGGGACGGGAGCTTCACGCAATAGATACGTGGGGCCCTCGAATTTCACCATCACAACTCAGCTTGCTTTCTCGAGTTTGTGATATACTAATATATTACACGTACCGACGTTGTAAGGTATTCATTTTTCCCCGAACAATTAGTGGCTGGAACGTGCTGCCCGACTCACCGGTCGAACTGCCTAATGTTCAATCCTTTTTTGATGAAATCATGTTATTGTAGTCTCTTTTGACGGCTTACTTTGCTCGGACTGTGCTTGCTGTCGATCGTGTTCTCATATTATTGTAGCATATATTGGCATATTTCTCTTCTGTAATTTGTTATTTTTTGTTGTTTGTTCCGCTATATGTCCGCTTTTGTAGAATTATTTCCGTACCTCCTACTGTAATGCCCACCGGGCGATGTAGGCACCAAATGAATAAAATAAATGGTAGCTGATTGGAATGTAGCACGAAGGTATATTCTTAATCCGGTCATGCCCATGCCTTCATTCTTAACGTGGTTGTTCTGTAAACTCACGTCTGTCGGATCGAACGTTGAAGTGGGACAACCAGGGATGCTTTTAAAACACACTGCACTCTTTTATGCAGACCTGCTGCTTCCAATCCGTCACCACGAAGGACACAGCTTCGGAGGAGGAGAAGCAAAACATGCTTAAGGAAATGTCGACAAGGCTGATCAACGCCTGCACTAAGACACCCGACAGCTGCTTTTTCCTTTTAGACATTTTCATTCTTCACGCTCACAACAAATGTAAAGTGTGACGTTGAAGTTTGAACTCCGTGCGTTCCAGCATCCATCTAGCAGCGTCGTTAAATGACATATACTGCGATTCTGCATGAATCACAAATACAACCCTTCGGCAGTAGTGTTTTCGTTATTTGTAAAGACCATTGATGTAGCAGAAAATTCAAATTATGTTTCATGGTCACCTCTGACTGTGAATAAAAATTTCCTGATCAGGGGCACATTGGATTGTATTTTATTTGTTGTCGTTAAAAAAAAAAACGCCCCGCGGCAATGGGTCCAGGACACCCTTGAAACCGGTGTACTGTCTCAATCCGGAGTGCGCACACCCGAGGCGTTGGTATGAGAAATTAGGGGCAAGAGTGAAAACAAACGAACAAAATGCCGAGGTTCCACAAGTTCTTAATGCAAAAAAGTGCTTTACTAATAAACTTTCAAAAATACAAATTTTTGGTCTATTCATAATTTGAATCTTGACGAAAACACTGCCAACACATCTGGTCTCATAACCAATTTGGCTAGTCTTAAATCTTTAATAATAAACACGATTATATAAATGCGGGGTTTTCATAAAACCAATATTCATGAAGTGTGAGCAACAGTGAACAAATAACAGTAATCTCCTCGAACTGTTCCAAAGCGTAGTGAATGTTGCATGTGTGAAAGCAGACGACGGAGTCGTGAAGTGTGTGTGTGTGCGCGCGATTTTTTCGCTTTCTCGGAGCAACTGCTTACTCAATACTCATTGATTTGTTCACTCCTGCACCTCTGATTTATCAGGGCTTGTCAGAATTTAAGAGCGTTTTCAAGAACCACTTTTCACCTAAAAATTGATTGTATCGCTGAAAATCGACCGGAAGTACAAAGAGGAGGAAGAGAGTTTGACAATATTTTTTATTGTCCTCAAGAAGTTTCTTAAAAACTGTGACTTCGGCGAGTTCCAGGACGCTTCCTTCTGAGACGTCTTCGTAGCCGGTGTTGGAGACTTCGGGATTTAGCTACCGCCTCTTGTGATAGACGGTCACCTTAAGTTTGAAGACAAGAAAAAAGTGACAAAGGCAAAGGAACTGGTTATACGGCAGAACAAAACGCTACAGAGACCGAGCGCCGCAGACGCACCGTCAGTGTTTAGGTTCGGGAGAGAATGGAACATGGGGAGCGGCAAGAACAAACACCCACACTGTTCTGAATCAGGTTCTTCTGCGCATTAATCCTTCAACTGTCTTTTTACTAAAGCAGAACGCTTCAATTGCGGAAGAGTAAGACATATCGAAAGTATATTTAGAGGGCAGAATAAATCTGAGGCAGTGTGTCTGCCTCAATGATGGCACGTGGGACGAGTGCGCAGTACTTTGTGACTTAGTCCCGCGTGTGCCACCTGTTACGACCAGGCTCTGCTTACCAGGCCACTAGGTGGAATTAGAGATTGACACCGGTTTGATATTGACCTATATGCCGGAGAAAACGTATACAAATAATTCTCCTAAATGACAGCTGAAACGGTGCGGCGTCCGTTTGCGTACTTACACTGGCTGAAAATTTAATACTTCCGGAGCGTTTTATATAAGGGTAGAAAAAATTGACTGTAAAAAAGTTGCTGCCTTTGGTATTCATGATAAACACCAGTCGGACCTTCAAACATTGCTTTGTAGAAACCGGCTGCAGCATAGAATGCTGTAATGGAAATCAGCTTTCACAATTACACCATAACAGAAGTCTTGAAACCTTTAATGGAGTTAACGTCAGTGTTTTAAATAAAAAAACTGGAACAATAAAGGGTTCACTACAAGGCTTCAGTTTTAAAATAACGCTCAGCCAGTGTTTTGAAAGCATGGCTTTTTTTCTTTTCTAACACTGTAAAGTGCTAATTAAAGAGTATGAGAGACAGACAAGTGTGCCACAAAGCCCACCCAAATGTGTCTCCTCTTCCTGTTTCAGCACGTCCCAATGAATTATCAATAAAATGTCTGGTTGAACACTGTGTTTTGGTGCCTTTAAACACAAGTAACTAGGGAACCTATTCGGTCAGTGTTTCGAAGCTCCCCGGAAAGGTTTGTATTTGTGGAGATGAGAGCTTATTAATTAACTCCAATCTTGCGCACAAAACCCAATTTCTTGTTCTGGGACTCGTTCGCAAGGAGAGGCGGCATCCTCACGGTTTTCGACTTGTGTGCAGCCGCTTTGCAATCGATACTTTCTCGCAACACGAGAAAAGCAATGCCTGTTAAAAATCACCCCTTACGGTTGTCGTATGGAGTTTCGAGTGGCCAACAATCTTTAAGCCCCCCCCCCTCCCCCTCCCCCGCCCCATAGATACCACCTGGCATGAGTTGCCGCTACACCCACGATCTATCGACTGAAGGCAAGAAATGTGGCAAATATTTTAAAACTGTGGAAGAGGTGTTAGCACGGCTTGCAAAGCAATGCGTCAGCTTGAACGTAGAAGATTGCAATAGAAAGTGTGCAGGCGAGCTGGTTAGGAATTATCAGTCTCAACTCTGGTACACAAATAAATAGAGTAACTGTCAACACCAAAGAAAACCTCAAACGCAGCTGGCGTTTTTCGCAAGAAAATAGCAGTATGGCACATTTAGCCCTCCACGCGAAAACAATTAAGAGACTCATTTATAAGAACCCAAAGAAAAAGAAGTAGTGTATCGCGAACAATGTGAAATTCAACCGTCTTTGGTTTGGAGTGAGCGCGTAAAAAATTCCTTCTATCGTGAGATCTCTTGAGATTTGGGTGGTTTAATTGAAAATTGTGATGGTCCGTCTTTTAAATATTGTTGTTTAGTGCATCTTACCCATTTCTTGTTTGTCTCTCGCAATGAACCCACCCGCGTTTGAAATTTTGCGTCGTGCGGTAGGTTTTTTTGAGTGAAGAAAGGTAAAACACGCAGGCGAGCTGGTGAATGATATGCATTATAGCCCTGAGACGTAGGAAAATAAAAAAACGGACAGAATAACGATGTCCCTAACATAGCTTGAAATTTATTTAACAACCATCATCTTATATACATGTCACCGACCACCATCACAATTCAAAAGACCTCCTCGCCCACTTCACAGTGTTCCCTCCCCCTCAACCTATACCGACAAACGCACAGAAGCAAACATGCCCGAAACACAAAGGGACACTTACTTGAAAAGGGAATGCAAGAACTTCAAGGTCAGACTGAACCCAACAACTAGAAGAATCTTTTGATCCTTCTAGTTTTGAATATTAGATTAGGAAAAATTCAACTTTACCTTTTTTTGTAAAACAAAAGTGCAAAACTTGGTGTGTGTACTTTATGATAACGTTTTCAATCTCGAGAAGGCTTGAGCAGTGAAAAGCGTCCCACCACCCTAAAATATTCACGAAACAGTTTTTGCAGCTATGTTAAACTTCTATACGATGTAATTTTTTAAACGTAATCACTTCGTTACGTTTTTTTTTTTTGTAAGGCCTGCTAAAAGAAAAGGGGCTTAGTTGTGGTGGATTAAGAAATCCCAGAAATGCCTAAAAAAATAAAGAGCTTTTGTGATGTGGTGCTTCATTGAATGTGCATTGGCTAAATAAGACTGCTTGACTGACCTTTGAAACTTCTAATTATGGCGTAGCAGTAGTTTTTGCTCACGCGTTACGCGCATCGAAAGCGTGCACAGAACTCTACACCTTGCAAACAGTGTATATGGGTGCCATGCCACTAATAAACTCGGTGGCAATCATTTCCATGGGGTCCAGCCTCAATTAACGTTATTTACTAAAGCTACCACAGCCCTGTGATCACTATAGCAAGTGATCACATGTTTCCTTAGCCTGAATCGTGTTTTCTTAACCTGAATAATGTATTCATTAAAAAAATTTGTTTCCGCAGATATGAGAGGGCGTAATTCTTCTTGGTTGACAAATATAGTTTTGGGTAAAGGGCGCAGATTAAGTATAGAACAACAATTTATAGAAGTAACAGCTGTGATGAGATTTACGCGTATGTAGAGTGGCTCAACCTCTAGCTAAATTACTGAAACGCAGAGTGCCTTTGGATTTCTTTTTTTATTTAAATGGGTAATTATGACATTTCTATGTCACGGCGGGTTGTTTTTAAAAACTTCTTGCCTTTAAGACTTTTGGAAACTTGCTGTTTATTATGAGAACGGGTAAGGATTACTGTATTTTCCGTGTAACGGAAACTTTACACTTCTTGTAAAGCGACCTGACGCGTGTGGGGATTGTGATCCCTCAACATTCTGTCGCGTCAGCGTTTTGGCTCGCCGTGGCGGCCGCGCTGGCGTAGCGAGAGGTGGCGCTGCTTACCACTGTGAGTGGCTTCCTCCTCTCCCCCTTTGGGGCGATTTCCGGAACGAACCCCCGCACAAAGGAGATCGACGTGTCGCTCCTTGATTGGCCCTTTCGCCCCGCTGTTATCTTAAAACCAACGGACAGCGGGATCTCGGGCTCTTCTTCCTGGGATTTCGGCGGCGGCGACAACGGGGAATCGTCCGGTGCACCGGTGAGCGTTTTACCCCGTCCTTTGTACCTTTGTGACCGACCGTTCGGCCGTGGACCACCTCCACTCCGACGGCGTTCACCAGCTTATAGCCGTGTCTTTTGTATTTGTTTTGTATTGTGAATAAACAGAGTGTATCACCGTTACCAACGTGACTGGTGTCTCATTGCGCTCGACGAGCAGCATGCCACGCGAGTACGAACCCGCTTCGCGGTAGAACGTCTCGCCGCGAACGTGGTACTCCCAAAGGCAGTGGCCCTAAGGAGAACCACAAATTGGCGCCCAACAAAAGGGCTGACGACCAGAATTCCGGTACGTCTGTGTGTGGCGACTGCTGCCGAGTGACTTGTCCTCGCGCAACCAGCGCTTACCGTGGCGATGCAGACCGACTTCTCGGATTTGCTCACGCTGGCGACCGCGGCCGATGCATTCGCTTGGTCCCCACTTCAACGGGAAGGCGAAATGCCAACCCTCCATCGAGAAGCGCCCTTCGACGCACCCCTGGAGCCGAGCGTGGCTCCGACGCCATTGCGGACGGGCGCCATCGCTCCCGGATCTTCCCTGAGCGCACCTGCTCCGCCGCCGGCACAAAGCGAAGCCTACCGGACTCCCCACGGAGAAACCGCTGCGGCGCCTCATCACACCTTGCTCGAAAACGCGGAACGTGTGATTGAGAGTCTGACAGGTGCCTTGCGAGCGACAACACTCGCACCACAGACCCAACGACCTCCGGTCCGAATTCCCCTCCCGACTTATCGGGGTTACGCAGACAGAGCGAGCGCTACGGACTTCCTTGAGGATTTACGGAAGTACCAACGCGCGATGGGAATGTCCGATCGTGAAATACTTGAGCGCATTCTGCCAATCGCGCTCGTCGACGAAGCCGCTCGCTGGTTCCGACTTGTCGGTGACCAACCCGGAACGCTCGATCAGTTCCGAGAAGCGTTCCGCCACGAATTCCTTCCCGCCGACTACGAGAGAAGGATGCGGCGGGAGCTCGAACAGCGAACCCAGCATCCGGACGAGTCCCTGCTGGAGTTCGTACGAGCCATGCAAGAGCTCTTCGAGCTCGCGGAACCCTCAGCTCCCCATGCAGAGCGAGTGGAACGAGTCATACGCCAAAGCCACCCGACTTTCGCTGCGTATCTCCGAGGCAGCCGTTTCCGCGACCTGAACGAGCTCGCCTCCGAGGCCCGGCGCCTTCAGGGAGATATTCTCGCTGCCCGTGCGTACCGGCCTCCACCTCCAGCGTCAGCGGCCCTCGAACCGCGCTGCGCGGAGCGGGGACACGTCATCCCGAGCACCGAGGCGCTACGATTCCGCAAACTATGCGGAAGATCGGGGCCGAGACACGTATGAAATCTCAGATCGTGCGCTCGACCCGTACTCCTACGGTAGACGAACAAGCCGGCCGACGCCGCAGTTCAGAACCACCGACTCGCGCCCCAACGAGGCAGCGAGGCAGGAGGAAACGAGGATCCCTCAATCTCAGCGAGCCGATGCACGCTACGACAGAGCCGGCGAAAACCAAAACGCACGGCGGAACCCCCGGCGAGGCGACGACAGAAGATGTTTCCGGTGCAATCGCCCCGGTCATCTCGCTCGCCAGTGCCCAGAGCGACCGAACACGGAATCGCACCGCGCGGGAAACGAGCAAAGCCACCGGTGAACGGCCCCTGGATGGACCGACCGGTGGCTAACAACGAATCAGAGGGTCCCATGGCCACTCTTTTACCGACCGCCTACAGAATAGGCTTCGCGACCGGCACGCCGGCCCCGTTCATGTCTGTGACGATCGCCGGCAAGGCATTCACTCGACCGGCTAAAGGCCGCGGGAATGACCCTGAACCCCGAAAAGGCTCAAATAGCCGAAACTCGCATCGCCCTGCTCGGGTTTCAACTCGATCGCGGGCGCATTGCGCCACATCCCGACAAACTACAGGCAATCCTGGAGTTTCCTGCGCCAACCGACGTGAGCTCCCTCCGCCGCTACCTGGGAATGGTGAACTTTTATCGCCAATTCATCCCAAACTGCGCGACGCTTCAAGCACCACTGACACGCCTATTGCGAAAGTCCGTGAGTTGGAGCTGGAATCCCGAGCAGGAAGCGGCCTTTCGCCGCACCTCCCGAGCGCTCGCCGACACAGCCGAACTCAAGCTACCCGACTTGAACAAGCCCTTTCTGATACAAACAGATGCCAGCAATCTGGGCTTGGGCGCGGTCCTGCTCTAACAGCACGAAGGTGTACTCCGACCGGTGGCTTTTGCCAGCCGCTCGTTGACGCCAGCTGAAAGGAATTACAGCACATGCGAACAAGAGTGCTTGGCCATCGTCTTTGCACTCCGGCGTTCTCGACATTTATGTCGACGGGACCACCTTCGTGATCGAAACAGATCACCAAAGCCTAATATGGCTCTCCCGACTTCGCGAACCCGCGGGTCGCTTGGCAAGATGGGCTTTGATGCTGCAAAAATACGACTACGTCGTGCGGTACAGGAAAGGCAGCACAAACGTGGTGGCGGACGCATTGTCACGAGCCCCCGTAGACTGCACACAGATTTCCGCAAAGACCCAGGCCGAGCCAACGACACTCACAGTGCCAGGCGAAGCCGTGACTCAGTTCCAAAGGGGGCGGCCGAGTTGACCACCCCGGACGAGACGATCAACCACCTAGACGCAGTGAGCGCAGTGGGAATCGTGTTCAGCAAAGAAGAGCTTCTGAAAGCGCAGCAGAATGATCCGTTTTGTCGAAAGGTGATCGACGGACTCGCGGAAGAGTCGGACGCCGTGGAGGCGGGCGGTGCGACCGCCGGGCGCAACACTACTGGTATTGTAGTAGGCGCCGAGTGCCGGACGTATCTGGTATTGGTGCGGGCACGGAGGATTCATATCTGCTGAGCAATGACGGGCTTTTGCTGAGGTACATACCCTCTGACAACGACTCCAACGCAGGCGTTCAAGTAGTAGTACCCCGCAGTCTGAGAAACGCAGTTTTGCGCTACTATCACGACTCGCACTTGGCCGGACACGCGAGCGGCTCCAAGACTTACTCAAAGTTATGCCGCATCGCCACCTGGCCGGGCATGAAACAGGACGTTTTCCGTTACACCCGCACGTGCCACTCCTGCCAAAGCTTCAAACCAAGAGGCGGCAAACCGCCGGGCTTAATGCAACCGATTCCGAGCCAGCAATCATGGTCTCTAGCAGCTGCGACGTGGTCGGCCCCTACCGAGGAGCCCGAAAGGTCACCAGTATCTGCTGGTTGTCACTGACCACTTCAGCAAATGGACGGAACTTTTTCCACTCCGTACGCTGACAGCCCGAGCCATCACGGAGAAGCTCATGGAGGTTTTCACCCGTTTTGGATTCCCCGAAGCTCTTTGACAGATCGAGCGAGCTACTTCGTCGGGAAGGTATTCGTGGACGCGTGCAATGCCCTTGGCATAAAGCACAAAACAACCACGCCGTACCACCCGCAGTCGAACATCACGGAGCGATGTAACAGAAACATCAAACCAATGCTTGCCGCCTTCGCGGAAAGGCACCGTGACTGGGACGCATATATCCCCGAGATCGGGTTCGCACTTCGGACCACTCTCAACCGTTCGACGGGCTTCACCCCCGCGTTCCTCACATTCGGGAGAGAGCTTCCGAACCCCATGGACCGTGTCCTAGGGGCGAGCGCCGGGGTGGACAACGCGCAGCCGACGCCGACGCAAACGGACCACGCGCGCCAGCTACAAACTCGGATGACGGAAGCCTTCTCAGAGGCGCGTCGCAATCTCGGGGTAGCGCGAGCTAAACAAAAAGCTCAGTACGACCGCTCGCACCGAGACCTCCGCTACAAAGTGGGCGATCTCGTCCTCAGGCGGAACCATGTTCTGAGTGATGCCAGCAAAGGCTTCTCGGCCGCTTTGGCCCCGAAGTGGTGTGGCCCGTATCGAGTGCAAGGAATTCTTTCCCCACTCGTGTACAAGCTGACAAACTTGCAATCAAGAAAAGTCGGTGGGCCGGTACATGTGTGCGATCTGAAACCCTACCATGAGAGGGAAAACGGGGCCAACGAGCAAACTCAGCCCCCGCAAAGACATGCACACGCAACGCGAGGATAACGCCGACGACGAACAACAGGCGTCTCGCTACAATCTGCGTAGACGGAGGAACTATTATCCGAAGTTTTCGTAGAGGCAGCCCCAGTATGTGGCGAAATGTCACATTAAGGGAAGTGCAAAACACAATGCATCTGCTGCCTTCGCGAACGCGCCAGACACCATTGT
>JAZHYW010015900.1:0-24352 GCA_037355805.1 Ixodes ricinus | reverse complement strand
CTAGACAACCAACAGTGGCGCCACATGCTGTGCCACTGATATAGCGCATGCAATACAGTATCAATGTCAGCTTCACGTTAACTTGGTATATATAAGGCGTAGACGTTAAGCCACAATTGCAAGTTTAAAAAAACGAGTTCTTTTGAACGTATGGAATTATTTCTCCACAAATAATTATCGGGTATCGGTCCACGCACTTTCGAGAGAAATAATCGCAGCTGTTTTGGAAGTTGATATTTGGAGTTGACGTTCTATTAGATATTTATGCATAATTTTCAAGGGACTAAGGAGTCTTATCCGTATTTGAGGACGTGGGACTTTGGTCACCCAGAATAAAATATCATCAGCAGAAATAGATGCGTGCACCGTGGTCGGTAATTCCCAAACTAGATGGATCAAGACCGTATCATACAAAATTGGACTTAGTACAATGCCTTCTGGTATGCCTTTCGTGAGGATCTTCCTATTAGGTAGTTTTCTAACAAGGGTTACAATTGGTCCCCTAATTCCAAGTTTCTCCACCGCATTCAGAATGGCCTCATGAGTAACTTTGTTATATGCAGTCACGATATCAAGAAAGACAGCTGTAGTTATCCATCGTAGTTCCTTGTTTTGTTTTACAAACGTGAGTAGATCTACAACGTTGTCCAGGGAATTTTGCCCACATCAAAAACCAGATATTATTTCCAGATAGTGATCGTGATTTTCCAGGTACCATTCAAGGCGGAAATTTACCAATATCCTTACTAACTTCTCCATTCCGCTTGATAAGACTATTGTCGGTTAAGAAACAATGTCGCAAGGTGATTTTTATCTTTTAAGAATGGGTATGATACGCCTGTTCTTCTATATTGATGGCACCTGGCCCATCTCCTTCTAAATGTTCAAAAAGTCAATGAGTTATTTTTGGCCCCGTGGGCCTAGATTGGCAATGGCGCTGTACGTTACGTCGTTTCGTCCTGGAGTCAAAGTTCGCTTCACTGTTGCCAGAGCCGCCTAAAGTTTCTCCGGCCTAAAAGGTAAATTCATTTTGAAGTCGGACGACGGTGGTACGCTTGCTTGCATAGGGCCAAACAATAAACTGGAGCTTTCCTGCTGTGGGGAGAGGTTCCTGCAGAGGTTCTCGGCAACATCCATCTCAGACGACACCGACCGTGGCACGACACCAACCGTGGCACGATGAACTCAAGCTTCTTACTTGTACAGATGGTACTGAGTTCCTGCACTGAATGTCCAGAGCCTTACATCGGTGAAACCGGACGGAGGAGAGAGACCAGACTCCAAGTACACAAGCGTGACGTCATGTACACATCCCACGCGACGCGACTGAATATTCAACTTGTGGACCCTGCGTGGACATTGGGGCATTCTTTCGACTTTGCGGCCGAGACGACCTTGGCGAGGGTGAATAAATGGGGCCCCGGAAACTCCTAGAATCGTGGTTCGTCCGCATGGACATGGACACATCCGTGTGTAACAAAAACCGCGGCCCTCTCCACGAAGCTTGTACGGACATTCCTAATAAATAGCGTTGACTTGAGGTTGAAACTTGCATTTGCTTTGTGGCTACTGAAGGTGACTCCCGCATGGGAGGCGAAACGTCTAATGAAATAGCTTTTTTCTGTTGTGTCAAGTCCGTGCTGTTATTTGAATTATGGCCCTACTCGCTGCCGGTCACAATATCGAGGCTTTCGGAGCGATTATCACAAGCAGGACGGAATCAACAACTGACCACTGCATATTATCTGCGCCGGCGAGCCTACCTGCTCCGATGATTCAGATGACGCCAGCACCCCTTCCCGTTCGTGACACGTACTGCAGCTGGCAACAAGCATCGGTGACGTCAAGCTCGATGGCTTATAAGCGTCAAGCACCCTCCGGGGAACCGGGATATGACACCGACCGTGGCACGATGAGCTCAAGCTTCTTATTTGTACAGGTTAGTTACCTAAACCACTCGAAGTGCATCAAAAGTAGTAATCACTGTTTGATATTGGTATCGTGCCCAAACGACTTTTGTGACTCGCAGAAATGATTGTCAGTGTACTTTCTGGGGTGTGCTAACATTGTTTTCTCGAACTTGTTATTTGTATTGTCCGGGGACATAGAGCAGGACCCCGGCCCTCTCACACAGGCCCAGGCAGAATTGCTCACTCAAATTCACGCCACGGAGTAAAAGCTACAGCACGGCAAAACTGATCTAGTAAAACAGATCGGAGTACTCACCGAGAAACAAAACAACACAGAACAATCGGTACGCGAACTTGATGCGCAGGTGAGCGAACTTGAACAAGTTTTGCCAAGTACCGGATCAAACCAAGAGACCATGCAAAAAGCCCAATCTGATTTGCAAGCAGCGCAAAAAAAACAAGCAGATAAAAAAACGCTCTATCGCACAAGAAGTTTAGTCACGCAGATCAAACTTAGTATTTTTTGGGATTCAAGGTAAGGAAAACGAAACATGGTCGGAATGCGAATCATACGTGGTTGAGCTGTGTGCCACTAAACTTCAACTACACATTAGCCCTAATGACATAGACAGGGCATACCGTATCGGTTCGTTTCGGGCAGGTAGAAATAGGCCAAATATTGTCAAATTTTGTTTTTATATACAAAAAGAAGCGATTTTAGGTTCGAGCTCAAAACTTGAGTACAGTGGGTTTGCAATTAGTGACGACTGTCCTCGACCTGTGCAAGTGGCTCGACGGAGACTGTTAAAATTCGCCAAAACGCGAGACGCTCGTTAAAAACTTCGCGTAGACAAAATGTACAATGGCGAAAAGTGCTTTGTCTTTAACAAGAATTTAGACAGAGTGATTGAAATTAAAAATAGCAACCCAGGAATCTTGTTCCCCGACCACGGCGTGTAAACAGGTGGATATCAGCGCGGGCTCTTATTTAAACTACTCTGCTGTCCCGCTTTTTCCAGACACTTCGCACTCAGTTATTTTTACAAATATTAGAAGTGTACTTTCCAAACGAGAAGAGCATTCAATCTCTGGACGTAACCAAACGGAGATTTGGTTACGTCCAGAATTAAAAGATGTACAAGTGTTCCCCCAAAACATAAATTTCGTATTGTTTACATGTGATAGAAATAAAAGAAGGGGTAAGGTGGTGGAGTTCTTATCGCCGCCAAAAACACAGTATCCTGTAATCGAGTGGCGGTACTGTCATCATTGGAAATGCTCTGGATGACTATATCATCACGATCGCATCAGGCCTTACTAGGAATTTGCTATAAACCGCCAGATTATTCCCATGATTTTGTTACGGAACTTTATGACGCACTTTTTTTGACTCAAAACGTTTCCGAGAGCTAGCATGCCACTTGTTGGTGATTTCAATTATCCACATATTGACTGGCTTTATTTGTCGTCACGATGTGCTACATCACGTGCATTCATTGACACATGTTTAACGTTCAACTTAGTTCAAATGATAAATTAACCAACCAATATTCTAGGTTCTTCTTGCAGCACTCTTGATCTATGCTTATCGTCTCATCCCTGCAACATCAACAGCATCTCATACCTTCCGGCGCTGAGTGATTACTTAGTAATACATTTTTCGCTGAAACGTCCTACATCCCGAAAATCTGCATCCCATACATTCATCATGGATTATAACAAAGCAAACTATCAGGCAATAAACGAGGGCTTAGAATCGTTTTACTGTTCGTTTATGTCCACTTTTGATAAGTATAAATTAATAAGAACTGGGGCCGCTTTAAAAATATAATGTCTTCACTTTGCAATTCCTACGGGCCACAAGTAAAAATTCGATCAGATACGTGAATCCATGGTTAACGAAAGCAATTAGTCATATCAACAACGAAAAAACGACTTTTTAAGAAAGCAATATTATCGCCGTCGAATAACAGCCTTTAGGATAAATATTCAAGTCATGCCAAGGTATATGAAAGTCGATAGCACAAGCAAAGTTAAAGTTCTTCAGACATGACTTAAAAATATTCTTACAAAAAACAACAAAAAATTGGAAAATTATAAACCCTACAGTGCGAACGCCTTTGCAGTCGCTGATGACGACGGTATAAAATTTGAAGATGGAGAAAGCGCAAAACATCTTAACGCAGTTTTTAATTCAGTATTCACACCAGAAAATCTTGATACCATACCTAACCTGAAAGCGTTAGACCATGTGCCAATGAACTCTATCGGTACTTCATATCCCGGCATTGCGAGCGCAATTTAACATCTAAACATTAATTCTAACGTAGGTGATGATTCGATAAACTCAAAGATTTTGAAAAATACAAAGCAAACAGTAGCTCATTGCTTGTGCAAAATATTTAAACAATCAATTATATTGGGGAGGCTACCGGACGACTGAAAAGTAGAAAAAATTACTGCCCATTCCCAAAATGGGGGACCGCAACCAAATAACCAACTATCGACCACCCCCTATCAATCACCAGCGTTCCTTGCAAGCTTCTCGAACACATTATATATTCAAACGTAATTAACTACTTGGAATCTAATAACTTGCTATATTCGAACAAGCGTGGGTTCCGAAAACATTTTTTTCTGTAAAACGCAGCTGTTACACTTTACACGTGGCCTCTTTTCTAACCTAGATAACAAACTCCAAACTGACGCCATATTCATTGATTTCTCAAAAGCATTTAATAGGATGCCTCATCAACGCCTTGTTAAAACGCTGTCTTCCCTTAAACTTTCTCCAAACATAATAGACTGGATCTGAGAGTTCCTCATAAATCGCACGCATTATACAGTCAACAATAGCAAGTCTGTCACCTAAGGCGTCCCACAGGGAACCGTACTGGGCCCATTATTATTCTTAACATACATCAAAAATTGAACAAAGCTTCTGTCATCCCCGTATGCCTCTTCGCAGACGACTGCGTTATTTACAGAGCCATTGAGACACAAGATGACCATAGAACACTTCAAAATTACATCAATATAATTGAACAGTGGTGTAAAAATTGGCAGATGAGCCTAAACATGGAAACGTGCAAGTTACTAATATTCACTCGTCGAACCACCTTGTCTAATTTTTGTTACCAACTAAGTATTACTAACAGTTTTCACTGCACATCACATAAATACCTAAAACATCACCTCACCAGCGATCTCTCATGGAACAACCATGTTAACGAAGTTGTCCTAAAAGCTAACCGCCCACTCGGATACTTAAAACGTAACCTCAGATTCTGTTCGCCTGAAATCAAGGGTTGTGTAGGCTAGCCTACACAACCCTTGGTTAGGTTTCAACTAAATACATATCATCGATTTCGTCACCATTTTAAAATTCTCTCTCCAACGAACTAAAAACATTCAAAGCAGAGCAGTAAGGTACATTCACTCCGACTACTTTTCCTATACCAGTATCTTTTCGATTCGTAATCGGGCTGATCTCCAAACACTTTTTTTTCGTCGAAAGATCTACCGACTTGCACTTCTTCATAATATATATTATCCCTATCCGCAGATGAAAATGGCCCTTTTCAGCGCCCCAGATCGAATTTCCAATAGGGTTGACAATGTGTGTAAAATCAAATTCATACAAACTTCATCCTTGTTTTTTTTTCCAAATTCAATGATACGTTTTGCTATTCATGATTGGAATTTATTACCAAACAGCATTGTACTAGAAATTTACTCCTCTAATTTTCGTAAACATCTGAATGTTTTCTTTGATTGAACAAACGAGTTATACATTTGTATAGTGATTTGTTAACTTGTTATCGCAATTTACATTTGTACCATGTGTTTCTTTTTTCTTTTTTTCCTCATCGTTTTATTTTGTGATTTTTACTTTTGTGTTTAATCAATTGTCTTCTTACCCTCCCTTGTATAATACCCGGACACGGGTCATCAAGGTTAATAAATGAAGTGAAATGAAACCATAAAATTAGATAAAGCGAAAAACGGAAAAAGCTTCTGTTGGTTTAGAAAATTGGAAACAGCGTGCAAAAAAGACGAAGACAACGAGAGAAGTGCACAGGACAAGCGCTGACTATCAACTGAAGTTTTATTAAAAACGGCTCAAACAAGAAAACACCACACAGCCAACCAACGCCGAAACAACCAATGGCGTGTCGCTTACCATGCATCTATAAAATCGATCTCTTTTTTGTGCAGATAGACCGAAGGCTGGCTGACGCAGTGCCCCGCGCCAGCTTTTTCGATAGCATGCGCCTCCAGCACCTCTCTTTGCACTTTTGTGTGCCCCCTGCCAATGATTAAGGTATCTTGGAAGATGGGATGACACTGGCAGTCTCTGCAATGTACGTATAAGTGCTCCTTCTGTCACTGACCGCAGGGAATTTGCATGTTCACGCATTCTCTCGTTGACGCAGCGTCCCGACTGTCCTATATAAACCCGTCCGCATGACAATGGAATTTTGTAGATGACACCCACAACGCAATCCACGAACTTGTTGACATGCTTAACCCTACATGACACCTTGCTACTGCTTGCCTGGTTTACGCGCGGGCAAAGTTGTGCTAATTTTTGAGGCGCTGAAAAAACCATTGGCACATTGAACCGGTTAGCCACTTTTTTAAATTATGTGATATCTTATGTATATATGGGACAACCTGAGGCCTTTGTTTAGGCTTTTCTTTAGGTTCCTGAGAACCGCTCTTGACTTTTTTCAAGAGTGTCTGAGAGACACCAAGCAAAACGGACAGAGGAAATCCTGCTCCTAAAAGTCGCTTGACCTGAGCTTCATAGCTGTCAAGCATGGCGTGGTGACAGGACCTGTACAGTGAAGCTTGGAGGCATGCCGTGGCTATGTTTCGTTTCACAAGTTTAGAGTGGGCGGAATCGTACGGCAGGATTTCTTTCTTGGTTCGCGGGTTGTAGCGCCAACACACATGTTGCCCAGTGAATTGCAGCCGTAGGTCCAGAAACTGCAAGTATTGACCGTCTTGCAGTTCGTAAGTGAACGTTAAGCCTGGAGAGCAGCGCTTGAAAACGGTCATTACATCATCTACAACCTTTTGCAAAGACAATCTGCCGACACCCCTTAAGAACACCAGATAATCGTCAACATATCTGTATATCTTGCACACCTGTTGACACAATGCCGTTTCCAAAGACCTATCGAACTTCGCTAGGTAAATGTCGCATAGCACCGGAGCAACACTTGAGCCGATACAAATGCCCTTTCTCTGTACATAGTAGCTTCCGTCAAAAAGGACAAAGGTGGACTGCAAGTATAACATTATGAGTTCCAAAAAACCGTCAATCCCCACTCCACTGGCATTCTGGAAGGCAACAACACCATTTTCTTCAATGCACTCACGCACCGCCAGGAACAAGTCTTTGTGGGGCACAGAGTATAAGAGTTCTTCCACATCGACTGAAAACGCCATTGAGTTGTCGGGAACGTCCCTACTAAAGGACTCAATGAGGGACTGCGAGTTTTTGACGAGGAAGGGATCATGAAGCTCCAGAGCACTCAGATGCTTTTGCAGGTAACAGCTGACCATTTTTTGCCAAGATCCTCTCTCCGTGACAATGGCCCGAAGTCAGTTAATCATTGGCAGGGGGCGCACAAAAGTGCAAAGAAAGGTGCTGGAGGCGCATGCTATCGAAAAAGCTGGCGCGGGGCACTGCGTCAGCCAGCCTTCGGTCTATCTGCACAAAAAAGAGATCGATTTTATAGATGCATGGTAAGCGACACGCCATTGGTTGTTTCGGCGTTGGTTGGCTGTGTGGTGTTTTCTTGTTTGAGCCGTTTTTAATAAAACTTCAGTTTATAGTCAGCGCTTGTCCTGTGCACTTCTCTCGTTGTCTTCGTCTTTTTTGCGCGCTGTTTCCAATTTTCTAAGTCATGAACCAACTCGCTTGCATCGCCACCTTAATACACTTCTGTTGATGTTTAAACTTGAGGAAGAAAACGAGAAGGGACGGACAAACACAAACTTCCATTCCTTTCTTTTGTTGTGTTCGTTGTTCACGCGACATGCGCCAGAACCTTCCCCCCCCAAACCGGTAAGAAGTCCCTTGGATAAAGTTTTGAGCAGGTCGTTCTTCAATTAACTCTTCCTAGTTTCTGTAACTATCCAATTATTGTTTTCTGTGTGCGGCGAAATTTAATTGATCCTTTATATCCTTCGTGATTCGGTACCGTCGTTCTGAGAGACGACGCTTAGCAGGCAGATGTTTATACCACTGATCTTCACTATAGGGGTTTGAATGGCGCATAGTTGCTCTCCGAGCCTGGCGCAAGTGAAGCCACCGGAAGTTTGATGCTTGTCCCGGAAGTCAGGCGGTGCTGGGCTTCCTAGTGCATTCAGTCGATATTTTGGTCCATGCCTTTTTGTGTCTTTGATTGGATTTTAATACTCCCGCTTTGAATTATATCCTGAGAATAAGGCATTCGAACGTGGGACATACGCACACTTGATCAACTAGGATCTTAGAACTTTTACATCGAATGGCTTCCTAAGAGACTTCTCGGGTCCGTATGCGCTGTTACTCCGCAACAAGCAGGCTCTCTTTGGAGGACAAGAAAAAATCCAGCGCCGTGAACGCTGTTCGATCCAGCACTCGGAAGAGTTGAAAAGCCTGTCAAGCGCTTATTTCCGGGACAAGCCTCTTACTTCCGGTGTCTTCATACCTACCCGCTCAATGCGCCATCCAGCCGGCTATAGTGAAGATCAGTGGTTTATATTTCCCGTCGATTGCCATTCGGGTTGCAGGAAGACGATGGCTTATGGTTTTGCATTTCGCAGGAGCAACAGCAGCAACACCGAAGTTTTGAAGGCTGGCCAAAAATTCGAAGAAAGGTTTCATTTATGTTTGGTAGGATTGCCAGTTTATACGAAGAATAGTATGGCGAATCTTTCGGGCATGAAAATCCCATCAGGATGGTGTAAGATGGAAGTAGGGTTCCATGTTTTTAGATAAATCCGATAAAATTCAAAAGCAGAAATAAGCAAGGTTCTTGAGAATGGCCCTAAATATTGCACAGCTCCCAAAAACCATGGCGTTCATTTGTTGTCCAATGTCCATGGCTTAGCAGCCAAAGCTAAACAGGCTGATAGGTCCTGATGTGTTGAGAAATGCTTTGAGGTGTTGGTAAAAGGTGGTCCTGTTAATGAGCGCAGGTTTTAATTTTACGTAAATGGCCAGCTGAACGAAAATAAACCTACAAACTACGAGAAAAAGGTGCTCAACATACACACAAAGAAAAAGGAGACATATGCGCCGCTGGACTAAGAACTATGTTCTCTTTATCATCTTCTGCTACTATAAAACCACAGTGTGGGAAACAGTTTTCTCTTTTTTCTTTTCTTTCTTTTCCTCAATTCGTGTTAAAATTTACCCCCCCCCCCTCAAAAAAAAAAGCTTTCTTTTTATTTGCAGCGTGAGGAAAAGTGCGCTAACGCACTTGTCACCTTTCTCTTTAATGCCAAGCGCCTCAGGGGTTTCACGTGCAAGTTTTGTCTTGTTTTTGCTAGGATGTTAACGTCGTAGAACGTTACAGAACATTGGCAAGCACGACAATGGGTATGTAAATGTTCTTCGGGGGTAAACTTCAACGCAAATTAGGGAGACGAAAAAATTGAAAAAAGGATAAACCGTTTCACACATTGTGGGTTTATAATAGCAAAGGAGTAGATAAAGAAAACAAAGTTCTTAGTTCAACGGTGTTAGTCTCTTTTTTGTGTGTTGTATTTGAGTACCTTTTTCCGTAGTGTGTATGTTTAATTCCGTTCAGCTGGCCACTTCCATAAGCATCATGAGCCAACTAGCTCAGCTTCAGCAGGTTGAAAGTTTCCCGCATCGTGGATCATTTTGAACAGAGTAATTTGAATCTGCTGGGATATGATAAATCTAAGCATTCTGTTATGTCTTGTTGACGGCACAAAATTCGCTCATCAACCGATCTGGGTAATATGCGCCGTCCAAAAAGGAAGTTCCTTCTAATTTGGTTCTCGAAAGCTGTCACACTGCGGCTGCCACACTGTTGCTGTAGCCGTTGTTGTCCAGATGTTCCCGCGATGTGACCGGTTTGCCGAGCAACAGGGTGACCGTAAACCAAGTTGACAGACAGCTGATGAACATGTTTTGTTGCTGTCGCCGCCGTGTTTCCTCAGTGTGACAGGGCCATAAGTGAGGTGATAGGAGAACGGCCCTAATCTACGCGGCGGGTCCAAGCGGGACCAAGAGACCGAGACATCCCCGCCTGCAGCGGAGGACAATTTGAAGCGCACATACTGGACCCGAGGGTTTCGTCAGCGTTTCGTTGGCGCTCGTTTTCAGTCAGTAAAAACCCAATCCTGGGTCGAACAGTGATGCAGCGCTTTTGTTCAATCTGTGGCCCGCTTTGACTTCCCTGAATGACGTCGAAAATTAAACACTATCGCCACGGACCGCTAAGGAGACACTGCAATGAAAACACGATTTACAACTCAAGGGACGCGTATATTTTAAAAATAAATTTACCACCAGCATTCCTTTTGACAGCAATATTTACGCCCCGAGACGCAATTTAGGTGCAGAAGGTGGAGGTCGCAGCCCGCTAAGCCCTGCCCCGTGATTACACGGGCTTACATGTCTCATTGGATGGAGTGATGATTGACGTGAACGGTTGGTTGTAAATGTTTATCTCAGAGCCGTAAAAATATTTTAATCTACTATTGTTTTATGTTTGAGAAGCAAATATTAAAGAGAAAGTCATTATTGTTTTCATGAGTATCCTGAGTTTGCTTCTCCCGCTTTGGTTTGAAACGTTAACAAACATGGCTGCCGGCGTCTGCGGAGTGCTGAACAAGCGAAGCTCGCTGACCTCGTCAATTTTTATGAGTTCGAGCGCTTTTTAGTTTAGAGAGTTGTTCTAGAGAATGACCTCAACCTACGTAGTTTGCAGCAAACAGCTGTCGCAAGTACGCGCTTTCGGAAGCGATGTGCGTACGCTTTTTTGTTGCTGAACTGGCCTAAGCCTAGCGTCCCACGTCAGCTATATTGCTCGATCTTGTTTGATTTGTTCGCTTGCCCGTGTTCATTCCGAATAAAAACGTTGGTTTCCGTAAAGGCAGCCCCGGTACTCTGTGAATTGTGCAACCGTCATGATTCCGGACATGGTTTCAACACCGAGGATATATCTGCACAGGTAAGAATTTGCGAGCCTGTTTGGCTGTAGGCAATCGGCCGTTTGGCTTGCATCAAGTTAGGTCAGGTATGTTCACATCATTTCGCTTCAAAAGGCAAGGAGCTCTCACGTTGTGTAGTGCAGCTGGCCTAGCAATGCGAATATTTTCACGTCGCGGTTTAATTCGGCGTCATGCCGCTCACTCACCTTGCTCCCGGATACCACGTGAAAAAAAATAAAATAACAAGAGTAAAGTTAGAAACACTGCATATTTATTTTGTTAATTATTTTTAGTTATCAAGGTGGCTTATTAGCGCACATCGCTAGACGCTTACAGACGCTTTTATTGGACCGCAGCTCGTGCATGATGAAACGCTACAAAGCCGCTTTCATAGTCGCGTCTTCTGATCGTTACAGATGTTTTTAGAGACGGGCGCAGTAGCAGACGTACGAAGGCGAGAACGGACGCCGATGCGCAGCTTTCGTGTCCGCGTCTAACGGGCATTGCAGACGACGATAGACGTTGGTGAAATAGCAGACGATGAAGGAGGCTGCCGCTCGTCTGTCTTGCACGATTAGCAGAGCGTGTTAGACTGGCAGACTAGACGCACCGGATAACGCGAAAGGGACTCCGCTTGTTATCCTGTTCGGTCGAGCAGCCGGGCCAATCCAGTAGTAATGGGCGAGGCCAGTGATCTGTGGACGGGGCTTAGAGTGGGCCATGACTTCCATCTAAACTGCGTCTATGTAAATATTGCGCGGACAAAATTTGTTCTCGTGGCAAATTTGTTTTAAAAGAGGACGTGTCCCCAATAAGTTTTTAAAAATATGTTTTTTATTGCAGTGTATTTTCAAGAAATGCAGAGCGTGGCAAATCCTGGGCACCTTATTACTGTTCCACAGTCAATAAAATGGCTGGAATTAGTCTATCAGAACGCCGAAAAACAAATCAGTAAGCCAGAAACATGACCATGAGAGCCACAGCCTGCCTTTCTTAATTTGGGAGACTGCTATCGCACTGCAGCCAGGAGCGCGTGCTCCTAGCTGCAGTGCAAACGGGCAGGGGTGGGGATTGAACCCAGGGATCCTCGGTTCAATCCCTACCCCTGCCCGTTTTCATCTGGATGAGCATCGTACCGGTGTGCGGTCATGTAGATTTACTGCGTGTTGCGCGTTAAGGACCCCAAATTAGCAGCTGTGCTGCACTAGCCTAATTCATCTCCTACCGCTTGGAGGCTATAGTCGCCAATTGGGGAAGACAAACTTTCGGCTGTGTAAACATATACACAACTTAATTAATAGTAATATTCTGAACGATTGGAGGCGTTGTTCGTTATACCGTTCTCCAATGTACTGTGTGCAATTGATGAATTGCATAAAGCCCCTCGATGCGTCTGTGTTGGCAAGTGGCCTCAAGTGCGCCACAACACGAGGGGCATGCCTCGTGCGGCGCATGGAAGCAAATGGAGGCGATGCACTGAAATGAGCGGCCCTTGGAAGCGAATGGCGGTGGAGCACTCTCTCGTAACACGTATCCTGCGCGATCCCTGAACAATGGCTGGAGGTACTTGTATGAATTGTATGAAACGCCAAGCGTGATTTTAATCAAGGGGCATTAGTTTTCCAGACTGCAGCTCGCCCTCTATTGTAGAGCGCCAAAAACTAAGGAATTTTGGGTTCGAGTCTGGGTGACCCCTTAGTTCGGCCTCACTTACGACGTTCGCGTTCCCGTTATCAAACGCGTGTTGCAAGTCCGGGGGCGTTCGCTCAGCTTCCACGGTGAGCCAGACCTCCTTCTCCTCTTGGCAGGTATACCAGCTTCTCTTTTTCGCGAGACACGAGCTTGTCCGATCGATATCTAAAATGCTATACTCTGTTTCATACTTAGTGTACAACGCCGTCAAAGCTGCTGACTTCGAGCATGGATTTTGATCTCGCACATCATTTGTGGGCGTTATCCCGCGAACGAAACCATAGATGAAGTCACGTGCTCCCGCCAGTAGATTTTACAGCGTTGTATACTAATTATGAAACGGAGTTTATAGAGGCTCTCTTTTCCTTAAATTTAAGTCTTCCAGCCTTTGGCGATACAGATTGCGGACGTTACGAGAAACAAGAAGACCCATGACGCAGATCTTGTATCCGCAGCAACCTGTATTATATACACCGTCCGACCCCCCCCCCCTTTTTTCTTCCCACATAAAATTAAAAAAAAAAAGTTCGAGTGTTTTTGTTTTTTTAATATAAATTATGCATTGCTTAGATGATTACTCGGCCAAAATGTCACGCCAGCGGTCCGAACCATAGGAGAAAGGATCAGAACTAACCGTCATCTCAATCAAAAGTTATGTGATTTTATGAAATTTCCAATAGGAAAATTAGGCCCGTTTTTGCCGTTTTCTGTAACTGTTTTGTTAATTTAGCTCTATATAATCAAGAGCCCAGTCGGTCGCGATGTTCTTAATGAAAATGTTAAAAAAATCGCATACCTTTTGAATAAGATAACAATTACAAATTTCTGAAACTTTGGAATACGATTCGGGCCCCTAGCCCAAATCTTATTTGGCAAAGAATGAGCACTATGCGATGCGTTGTTCAATTTTGCAGTAAAAAAGCCTGTAACTTTTTCTTGGCATACCCAGTACAATGTAGGCCTATGATCGGGCTCGCCCCTATTTCTTTTCAGCCTGGATGTCGGCACTAGCATTCTTTTGCGCATGTGCAGCAGCTTTTTTAGAAAAAAAATGTCAATCGGTAGTGCTTCTCTCAGTACCACGAGCCCGTTACTTTAACGACCTCCTAGAACCGAAGATTACAATAATCTTCATTACCGCGTACCAACAAATACCCCCAGAAAAAAAGGTTTTGAAGAGAGGAACTGACCGTTGGGTTTGTACTATATATAAAAAGCAGAAAGATACAAGCCTCGGATTTATATAGAATGGCGGTTCTTCTATCTTCCTGGATATCGAACGCGTGGACGACTACTTGTGTGCGGCCCTCCGACAGCCGGGCCGAGGCCGTGGCCAAGAAGAACAGAGATCAATAGAGTGGGCCGGTCCAAAGTGACTTCTTCGACTAATCCATAAAGTGGACCGCTTTTAGGAGAGGCCACTCGTCGAGTTAACTTGTCTCCGCTCTTCGGTCCGTACATTTGGTCCTATACTTTGTGTGTCTGTGTATGTGTTCGTCTGCAAGAAAGAGATTTCAAGTTCCTTCGTACTTGAGCAGTAGAAGGACTTGAGAGAAGAGCGTATTGTTGAAGCAGACATTGATGCACAAAGAAAGGTAAAACGTATTTGTTGAACAGATCGCCAAGTTCCTCCTTGTGTCTTCTGTGCGTTTTTTATTTTTTTATTTTATGATTTCTTTTCTTGATTTTAATGCGTTCCCTTCATTTTACCAAAGCGGACGCGAAGCAAGTCACTAAAATTGGACACCAAAATACGCGTCTTAAGAGAACGCGACATATTCCCCGTTGCCCCGATTGCTACACCACTTGAAACGCCCCAGCTCAAGCAGAGTTCTCACTAAGGCGTACGCAGCTGACGATGTTCCTGCACGGATAGCATAAATCGTGAATATTGTGCCTGTAAATGCTAAGGAAAGTTTGTGACTCAGATACGTAAAGCTATTTCGGACACGTCCTGTTTACACATCGTACACCGCAACATTATACGCCAGCAGAGCTTCTGCGGTACCAAGGGCCATTTCGGGTTTCAAGGCAGGCTGACTTCATCCCAGGTAATTTCATTCGAAACAGTTCATTCCGAAAACTTCATACCAACGCAATATTATCTCAAGACGTCTAATATCGAGACAAAAAGATCGCAAACAACATCGTTCGATACAGTCTGTGACTGATAGGTGCTTCGTTCACGCGTATGTTCTTGCGAAGCGGTGAGTCACGTAAGACATTCGTTCATAGAGTTTGACGCAGCCTTCATCGTGAGCCTACCAGTCAAACAGTTCTTGCTGTCCTCTTCATCTGTAGCGATTATACTCCACCTCACAAATGTCTGCAGTGCAGACGAAGACACGGCGCTTGAGCCTAGATCCGCAGAATACTTTGTTGGCACGGAAATTCAGGCATTGAAAACACTTCCAAAGCCACTCTCTCGCGCCCGCGCCTTTGTCAGTACTACAGATGCTTATGAGATGGAGTATAAGGTTCCGTACAGGACCATATTTTGTGTCCTTTTCTCGAGACGCAATGAAGCTATGCTTCAAAGGCTACTTGTGAACTAATCACAGACGCAGTGAAGACAAGACGGCAGGGAGATGTGAGAGACTTTAAAAAATAGCCACTTGCGGTGCTGAAGTTTGGTTGTGGCAGGGCTTTAGATTTCGTCATGTTTGAGTCAAGAAAACCAAATAAAATATAATTTCGATTTTAGAGACTGATATCTACAACCAAGGAAAGTTGAGCAGTATATTGCGTGGGCAAATCCAAAGACGTTCATATCGCTGATATTGCTTAAAACGCTTTCAGTGTGGTGACGCCTTACCGCGATATACATTCTTAGAAAAATGTCATCATAAACTATTTTTGGGGCGGTTAAGACTCAAAAGTTGCAAACATGTGCAACGACCCCTAGCGTATGAATGACGACCCCACACGCAGCCAAACAATCGGTGGTCACAGGTGATTATCCCCAAAAACAACATGGCTACCGGTAAGCGACGGGCAAGCCCCACGGTAAGGCCTGGAAAACAGCACGGCTTTTCGGCCGAGTGAGAAAATAAAGTGCATATGCGTGTTCGACGTCTTTTAAGCGCCATAATACATTCTAAATATCCGTCCGGAAGCACCGCTACCGTATACCTATGTCTAGTAAGGACTAGAGCCACTAAATGAGCTGCGCATAGATTATCGGCGCTCTGTTCCCCGACATTGCTGTGGGCGCCGCCATTTTGGTGCTTCTGCAGAGCAGACGCAACTGCCGAGCATCATGATTCAAAGGTGCGACTTCTTCAGCATTAGATTCGGTGTTAGATAGGTCATGTAATATTGCTTTTGCTCTGTCGCGAACTGTGGGGGGCGGAAAAGCGTTTCCTGTGATTTCAGATAAAGCTTCAGATAACTGGCAACCATGATCCTAAGCCACAATATGAGCAAGTGTGCAGAACGTAAGGGCGCATGTGAGCAGGTGTATATCAAACATTGTAGTGAAAAACCCGAGACTTAGGTATTGACAGACGGCGACAAGTAAGAGAAGGAGAACGTCTCAGTTGAGACGTTCTTCTTCTCTTTCTTGTCGTCGTCTGTCAATACCTCAGTCTCGGGTTATTCACTAAAATGCGCAAGTGTCGTTACTCTGAAGCGTAGCTTATTTAGTGGCACTAGTTAAAACGACAGTGTATGCACCGGAAACGCCACGATTGCCCTCGGCGGCGTCGCACTATAGATGGCTATATCTTTGACGCAAACGGAAGACGCTCGAAAATGAAATCGACGGGCCACGAATGGGAACGCAGAATTTATTGAAAACAATGCTTGCCCTAAGCGATGGCGAATCGCTGGGCACCTTCCATCAACACCGGCCAAAGGCGTCGCGCTCGCACCAATACCACCGCTCTTTTTTTCGATCGTTTAATGTTCGTGCCTACTTTTGTCGACGTGATTATTTATTCGTGCTCGCGCGTGCCTCCACTTACTTGGAAGTTCTTGGACACGGAACACGCACTTGGGTAGCTAGGTGGCACTATTATCACAATTGTTATCGAAAAGAAAAAGTAAAGAGGACACGTTAGCGAGGTAGACCAGCTGTTTGTAAATCAATAGACACATGACAGCTCAACGCTCAGCTTCTTGAATCAGGCGGCAGCTTGCGGAACCTGAAAATTGTACTAATAACCTATAAATGGCGCTAAAAGGATTTTTGTTCGGTGTTTTTGGACGCAGCACATTTATACACCAGCACATATACTGCCTACATACAGAGAATGAACACCAGCCAACATACCGAACACAGGTACAGGCATAAACATGTCAGAAGTACAACGCACAAACAGCATCCACACAACAGCCACGCGACTTCCTCTTTAACTGCCTGCTGCGACGTACCGAAACGATTCGTTTATTTAGCTAGGGCTGGGCATCGACTAAAACTTTTAACACGAATAATCGGCAGTTTTTAATGAAATATTGCATTAATTGGTAACGTCAATTTCCAGGCGAAACGTGCCGAAAGCTTACGAGCACATATTGTTTTGTTATTATCTTTTTTATAATAAATGCCTCAATAGCACTTTCAGACAGGGATAAACGGGTGCGGCTAGTACTGCCGAAATATACTCACGGATTAATATTCCACTGGCAAAGGCATAACAGGAGTCTTTTTTTATGATATGAGCGAGTTTGTTTTTTCACGATCACTTGCTGCACTTGGCAGGCTTTCGAGAAACGCTAGATCAAGAAAGACATATTTCTTCTTTTTTTTTTTCATGACCGACACTAAATTAGAAACGAGGAAGCCCTGAGATCGCCTCTGCAACTCGCCGTTTGCCACGTCGACTGTGGAACGATAGAGAGACACACACAGGATTTTTCGTTGGCCAGTCGACACCGTCCTATTGTGAAAGTCGGCTGCTTTGAGGGGACTCACAACGTGCGTAGACCAAGCTCAACGACGGATTATGCAAATTCTGTTTCCGATTGTCGCCCTGAGCGCCTCCGAGTGGCGGCCGTCGACGCCAGAGGAACGAGGAGACAGGCCAAGAAACAGGTACGCAGGAAGATTAGTGAACGGGAAGTTTCGGAACTTGGTTCTCCTTGGGGAATCTCCGCTCTTCCACAGCCTGCTGTGCTTGAGGAGATCGCTCTCTGCGCTGGACGCCGCGCTTCTGCGAGTAGCGGGCGCCAAGAAAATCTGAGGGGCTTCTCATAAATTAGACGCAGTCTTCGGACTAGCCTTAACCATGATTATTTTTTTCGCTCTTTGTGAGTTTGCTGCTGATGAAAAGGAAAATGTTTGCGTTTTAAAAATAAAAAACACGGCAATAAAAAGGAAATGTTTTTATCTTATTTTTGGTTTGGTTTACCCGGTGTCAAGCTTAACCGATTAACCAGTAAAAATAATCACGATTAAAGAATTAATCGGTTCATCGGTAGGATAATCGATCGATTGCCCAGCTCTAGTTATATACCCTACCATTCTCGGCTAACATTTAGGCTAGTGAGTGCCACTGTTTCCTAGATAAATACAGTCTTTCCAAGTATTCTTGGTATACAAGTGCTATGTGCATTTAAATGAGCAGGCTAGAAAGTTCTCTTAATCTAGCGCATCGAATGGCAACATGATATGAAAATCTGTTAAAGTAACGACGCACGGTTTGCTCCGGTGTAGTTTTGGTTTCATGTTAACGTCTGAGATAAGCTTACTCAGGCCATGTTTACCCACGCTCGTTCCGTGCACGTAAAAGAAACACAAGTTAAAACCACCTCTGCATTCTTAGTCTGATGATTCTTAGTCTTGTGCTGTTCAATTAGTTTTTCTTTTCCCTTTAAATTTAGTACTTGTGAATAGGCGGCTGACGTCGGTGCACGTGCAATTCATCTTGGCAGATGAAGTGTGCGCGATAAATGGCTTTTCGAAATTTTTATTTTTATTTCTACATTTCCTGTAAACCTCAGCACATACCGTAAGTTAATTGTAGAGGGCAGGTGCTTGCGGCACGCTTTCCTGAGTTGATCAAGTGACCGATGGGTCACCCTGCTCGCTCCTCCCTAAAAGCCCATTATTAAAATACCAAGCACTTTCGTAAAAAAATAAAAAAAATTAATCTTGGGGTACAATTATTGCACGTCATGAGCTACAAAATTGTCATGGAAGAGTTTGTTTTCGATGTGCTGCACTCAAAGAACAGATAGACATGTACCAAATTATTTTGAATCTTTTTTCTTTTTTTTTACAACAAAATATTTTCACTTTTTAGGCACGGGGAAAAATAATCGGGGTTGTGGGATATTTATACAGCGTATAGGTGGTCAGTCATTTTAAAGTTGCGACGAGTCTCTCAGCTGTAGATGAGCAATTTAGCCAGTGCAGTACAACCGCTAGCCTGGGGTCTTTAACGTGCACGACGCAGTAGTGTTACACGACCGCACGCCGGTACGATGCTCGTCCAGATCGAGACGGGCAGGGGTGGGGATTGAACCCAGCATGAGGACAGCGTAAAAGTTCAAAGAAGTAGATCCTTAGTACCAAAAGTATACTGCATACATAAAACGGCGCTAATAGAGACAAAGAGCACAGGTGGCAATTGTGTTTTCACCTTTTGTTTTCTGTCTTATATGTAACGTTATATTAACAATATATCTTTAATTAAAACCTTTTAAAACAATCTACTAAGTACCTTCACGCATCGTTGAAATCAAAATCTGAAAAGGAGTCTTTTTTCAGCACTTGACTAACAAACTTTAATTATAATAATGATATTTCTGAAGTCAGAGACAACCTTGCAGATTTATTGTTTGGCACTTATGAATATAAAACAAAACAATAAACTCGCATAAAAACTGAGAGCATTCAACCAAAAACAACCTCATGTATGCACTGAAAACATAGTAAATAATCAAAACATGCAACACTATAGTTGTTTCATCATTCTAGGAAAACTATTTGAAAATATGTATAACACAAAAAGACGATATAATTCGCACCGAGCACGATACTCGTCCGTAGAACCAGTTTCAACAATAAAAATATGATTCACTGTGCCCAAAAATTTGGACATGTCAAATTATGTTATCAACTGCACTGTTTCAAAAATAAAAAACATGAAAACAAATCAATTAAGCAGACTTGACGATAAGGCAATTTTTCATGTAATAGACCCTTTAAAAATCCCGTCAAGCTAACATTGCCGGTAACCATTCCTGGGCACGAAGCCCATGATTGCATCCGAGTTCTTGCCAAACCATGACGCAGCACTTCTCGATACCAGCTGAGCGGAGTTCGCGCCGAATGCTGTCGCAGCCCTCATGTCCATTATATGGTCAGAGTCAGGGTGTCGAACCGGAACCGAACCGAACCGAAAACCGGAACATAACCGTTATTTTTAGCCGAACCGGAACTGAACCGAACCGAAATCTTCGCCGCCATCTTGGAACTGAACCGGAACCGAACCGAAAAAATATAACGGTAACCGGTTCAAAACGGTTCAAGGTCATTTATTTTTATTTTTTGTTAGTATCACAAAATGAACATATGGGAATAAAAAATTGGAGGCTGTATTTCTATCTATTGATCAAATCGTCATATACAGGATTGCAACGTATGGTAAATTGTGGGTTTTCGTGGCGCGTTTGTATTGGCACTATGATTAACCATGTGTCACGTTGTCACGTGACGTCATGGTGTCAATACATGTTGTCAAGTAATGTCACGTGACCTCGTGACGTCACGTGACTCACTGCGTCAACTCGATTTAATTTGAGGAAGTCACTAGATGTATTAACCTTGTTGACAGCGTGACGTAACATGACATCACGATTTTGCACCGAGAGTCACGTGACACCGTGACGTAAGCGATTTTCATAACCCCTAGTCGAGTGCTCGGGTTCATGACAATCAGCGTTGCCAAACATTTGGGTAACGGCTCATGTACACTTAAATATGATAATAGTCCAACTTTAACAATATCTGAAGCTCAACCTAAGCTTTTGCTTTCCAAACCCCAGCCGCCTAGGGCATGACTATGATGAACACTGACAGTATATAATTAGCGTCAGATCACGTGGCCGCTTGCTCAAATTGCGAGTTGAGGAGGGGATCGACAGCTCTCTCTTTCCTTTATTTTTTTCTTGAAGGTGAACATTTGAGAGAAGTCTCTCTGGTTGGGGAGCAACAATAATAATAAATAAAATATACACCAACCAAATCCTCGTTTAAAGGCGGAACCCTACGTTTCGAGACCGGCTCGGTCTCTTCTTCAGGGGTTGACTGCGGCTATGGCCGTTGAGGAGCAGTATTCTGTTTTCTTCTTCTTCTACGGCAGTGTCTCATCGTTTTGCATCGGTGAGGTGGCGAAGTCCGTTCACGTAGACGGTCGGCAGAGTGCCGAGGGATCTATTTATGTTTTCTGGCGTCGTTTGTATGTGCCAGGATTCAATAAAAAGTCTATGTCTGGGATGGGTCTCAACAGCCAGGATGCTGGTGTTGGCAAAGTCAATTCTGTGGTCCTTGACGTCGCAGTGCTCGGCTACGGCGCTTCGTTCATGGTCGAACTTTCGAACATCGTTCTTATGCTGGCGGATTCTCTCCTGAAAGTTCTTCGTTTCCCCGATGTATGCGACCGGGCAGTCCGCGCAGGGAATTTTATAAATGACGCCTTGTGCTCTTTCCTTAGGCGGGCGATCTTTTGGACGGGGCATGAGTCTACCAAGCGTAGACATCGGCTTGTGGGCCACCTGGATCCCTTCTTTGGCCAGTACACGTGCCAGCGCCTCGCTTGTACCTTTTATGTAAGGAACGCTGATGCGTGAGGTAGGACGGGTCTGTGTGCTTGCTGGGAGTTGCAGGTGTCGGCGATCTCGGGCTTGATGACGCGCAATGCGGCGGATGAAGCTGCTTGTATAACCGTTACGTTGTAGGTCGGCGAAGATGGTGTGTTCCTCTTTTTTACGGTCAGCTTCGGATGAGCAGATATTTTCTGACCTGGATAAAAGCGTTCTGACCACTGATGCTTTGTGACAGGCCGGGTGATTGGAATGGAAATGGAGATAACGTCCAGTATGTGTCGGTTTTCTGTAGACAGAAAACTGGAGCTCTTCATTTTGTCTTCTGACGAGCACATCGAGGAAAGGTAAGGTATTGTCCTTTTCATGCTCCACGGTGAATTGTATAGACGTTTCAATGGAGTTGAGGTGGGTAAGGAACGTGTCCACTTCCGACGTTTTCAGGATGCAAAAGCAGTCATCTACGTACCTCAAGAACACCTTGGGGGCCGTGTGAAATGACTGTAGCGCCTTTTCCTCGATGGCTTCCATACATAGGTTCGCTGTTGTGACGGAAATGGAGGCACCCATTGCGGTTCCACTGGACTGTTTGAAGAATTCTCCCTTGAAACTAAAATAGGTGCTGCTTAAGCAGAACTCAAGCAGGCGGCAGAGTTCCTCCACGCTGAGTTTTGTCCTTTCGCTCAGGGATTGGTCTTTCTCGAGGGCGTTCTTGGCCGTGGCGACAGCCAGGGGAACCGGGACGCTTGTGAATAGCGAGATGACGTCGAAGGATACGAGGCTTTCTTCAGTGGTCACCTTCAACGTCGAAATCTGTTCCACGAAGTCGTTGGAATTTCGTATATATGTCGTCGTTTTGCCCACAAGAGGCGAAAGAGTCTGGTGAAGGTAGTTTGACAGACCTCGAAGTGGTGATGTTGTGAAGTCCACGATGGGCCGGAGAGGAATGCTAGGTTTATGTATCTTTGGAAGGCCGTAGAAACCCGGTGCATATCCATTCCTACAAAGAAGTCGCAGGTGAAGGCTTCTCGAGTCTGGATGCTTTTTGAAAATATCCGTTAGCATCTTATTCATCCTGTCCTGAACTTGTGGTGTAGGGTCCTTTTTCAGTTTTTCGTAAGCGGAGGTATCAAGAAGGTCCAGAACCTTTTGTTCGTAGACTACTCGGTCAAGGACGACGGTTGAATTACCTTTATCTGCTGGAAGAATAACGATGTCGTCATCCTCCCGAAGCGCCCGGAGCGCACTTGACTCTTCTCTAAGTAAGTTGTACCGTTGATGTTGAGGTATTTTTGACAGGATGCCAATCACCTTTTGTCGGACGCGTTCACGGGTGTTTGGATTCAGGTGAGCGATTCCGTCTTCAAGGGTTGCAACCATTTTCGGTAGTGGTGGCCTCGTTGTTGTCATATTGAAGCTGTGACCTTTAGCTAAGGCAGCGATCTCACAATGAGAGAGTTGTCGAGACGATAGGTTTGTGACAAACCTGGCGGAATCGGTGCTGTGTTTTGCTTGTTCTTTTTCTTTCAGCCTCAAGAATTTCTTGCTCTGAGACACTCGTTGCTTTTCCGCAGAAGTGGAAGCAACGCTGTCGGCGAAGGACTGTAAATAAGGGAGCAGAGATGGAATACGGTGTTCTAGTTGTCGGCGAGTAAAAAATAGGTCCGATTTCTTTTTCTTTAAGGTGGTATGGCATTCGTGAATCCGAGCTTTAACTAAACGGTGTTCAGCTTGCTCGACGATCTTTTGTCCCTCCGGTGTATGAACCAAACGTTTAAGACGAAGGCTCTGCGGAACAATGTGAGAATCCCGACACGCCATTGTGAAGTCAAGGTGGGTCTTAAATGTAGAGATGCTTCGTGTAGCGTTCACATACCGTTTTGCAAGCTGCGCTGTCTCCTCTCCAGAAGTCAGAGCGTAAAGACTTGAAGGTGAACATTTGAGAGAAGTCTCTCTGGTTGGGGAGCAACAATAATAATAAATAAAATATACACCAACCAAATCCTCGTTTAAAGGCGGAACCCTACGTTTCGAGACCGGCTCGGTCTCTTCTTCAGGAGTTGACTGCGGCTATGGCCGTTGAGGAGCAGTATAACGCGCCATCAAGCCCGAGATCGCCGACACCTGCAACTCCCAGCAAGCACACAGACCCGTCCTACCTCACGCATCAGCGTTCCTTACATAAAAGGTACAAGCGAGGCGCTGGCACGTGTACTGGCCAAAGAAGGGATCCAGGTGGCCCACAAGCCGATGTCTACGCTTGGTAGACTCATGCCCCGTCCAAAAGATCGCCCGCCTAAGGAAAGAGCACAAGGCGTCATTTATAAAATTCCCTGCGCGGACTGCCCGGTCGCATACATCGGGGAAACGAAGAACTTTCAGGAGAGAATCCGCCAGCATAAGAACGATGTTCGAAAGTTCGACCATGAACGAAGCGCCGTAGCCGAGCACTGCGACGTCAAGGACCACAGAATTGACTTTGCCAACACCAGCATCCTGGCTGTTGAGACCCATCCCAGACATAGACTTTTTATTGAATCCTGGCACATACAAACGACGCCAGAAAACATAAATAGATCCCTCGGCACTCTGCCGACCGTCTACGTGAACGGACTTCGCCACCTCACCGATGCAAAACGATAGACACTGCCGTAGAAGAAGAAGAAAACAGAATACTGCTCCTCAACGGCCATAGCCGCAGTCAACCCCTGAAGAAGAGACCGAGCCGGTCTCGAAACGTAGGGTTCCGCCTTTAAACGAGGATTTGGTTGGTGTATATTTTATTTATTATTATT
>JAZHYW010015894.1:0-37830 GCA_037355805.1 Ixodes ricinus | reverse complement strand
AGGTGAGCCTACCTTTATAAACGCCTTTGACATGCAATTTGATATTTTTAGCATTTACCGAAACTTGGTTTCGTAACACTGATGTTCATTTGAATGGGTACCACTGTGAATCTGTAAATCGACCACAGAAGACTGGTGGTGGTGTTGTTTGTACATAAAGAATAATGTTGCTTTTAGTTTAATAACGGAGCTTTCGATGTCAACCCCAGATTATGAATGCATTGCAGTAAAGTGTACAGGTATCCTTGTGGTCCTTCTGTACCGACCACCCGATGGAAAGAAACGCCCATTTTTTGAATTTGTAGCCTCTGTTTTAGAATATATGAGATCCCTTCGTCTTAAAATGATCCTTGTTGGTGACATAAACATCGATTTACTTGCCGAAAGCACGCATCAAATAGAGTTCCTAACTCTTATACAGTCCTTTGCATGCTTCAATAGAATTCCACACTCCAACTCGCGTCACATGCACTTCATCTACATTATTAGACCCTTGTATAACGAACTTTCCCTCGGATGATATACTGTCAGGAGTCATAACCTGTTGGGATAAGTGATCACATGCCTACTTTTTGTATCTGGCCCAAGCATACAAAAGTTAACAATACACCCGTTTTGCAAATGTACCGTTATATATCGGAAGAATCGTTAAATACGTTCCATGACTCGCTACTAGAACATAATTGGGATAGCGTCTTATCTGAAAAAATCCAGATAAATCTTACAACCAGTTCTATGAAGCCTTCGAAAAAGTACTATGATGCATCGTTCCAGCTACAATCAAAAGAAGAAATAAAAAGATTAGAAAGCCCTGGATTACGCAAGAACTTGTCCGAGGATTAAAGAAAAAATATAAAATGTTTGCTCGATTTGTCCAGACTCGTGATACCAAGATCTTATCAAATTTAAAAATATGAAATCGTTTGAACTCTGATATTTGGAAATCAAAGAAAGTTTCTTCAGCACGAGTTTATGATTATACAGAATGATCCTAAAAAAACATGGGAGACTGCAGGGATCGCTGAGTATTTGATCGTTTCCTGGAAAGTAAGGTGGTCGACCTTCATACCGTTCGGACGGAGGCACCCCGACGGCTCGCCCCGAGGATAGGGGGATGAGCAGCAGGCCCTTTTTAATCTTTGGCCCGGGAAGGACACAGACATTCTTGCCTGTCGCCGCGATGCGGTGGTGGCCTTCCGGCTTTGTCGTCACGGCGCGTTCCGAGTGACGGCTTGTCCAGTCGGGGAGAGTGCTACAATGGGGTCCACTTGGACTCCAATTACGCTTTACTCGCTAACTTCGAAGGACACGGCGCCATTTGTTTTGACGCCGCGAGGGTGGGGTGTTTTCCCCGTAATAGTAGTAGTATCGCCCCGATGGGAGAGTTCCCAAGGGGTTTAGCATTGTTTTCTTCTTAGAAAAGGAAGTCAGAGTTTCGTTACTTTCCTGTGATTGGGGGAGGACCCGCTGGCACTGGGGCCAATGAATTAGTATGATTGTCCTGATTGGACAGGCCCTGTGTCAGCGGGAGTTTTCTCGACCGCGCTGGCGAGAAAACGTTGAGTTTGAACAAGCCCGTGCGCGGAGACAAGTTGTCTCCGCGGTCCGCCGGTCCGCGTAGCTTTGTCGCGAGCGACAAGCAGTTTCTTTGAGCCTCACCGTGCGCGGTGAGCGCTGCGCCGAGGCGCGTTTTTTGTATTTCTACTGCCGTGAGCGGACAGTAGAGTCCTGTAACAAGTTTGCTGTTGACGTTTTAATACATTTATTTTTATCAACCGTTGCTCTCGACTTTGAGCGTCTTTCTTCGAGCTCCGCCACCACCAACGAGCAGCGAAGCATCAACCTAGCGCGACGGTCCACGATCGCCCGGCCCTGACCTACAACTTCTAGGAAGGACCGGACAAAACAACCTGACCCTCCAGGGAGGCGATTCTTTACTGGCGCAGTCGACAGGATCGTGGACATCGTCGACCACCTGGAAGGTTCCAGAACGCCTGGGTTGGTGCTGAAAGCGGTGGTGTCCATCAGGAAGGAGCCCAGGACCAGCCGAGACGAAGGAGGTGGTCCACAAGCAGCACCTGGTACAGCGAAGGCACGGCTACGCAGCACGCCTGTGGCCGACGGCGGATGAAAGCCAAGAGGCGGACATCGCACGAGGCGATCGGCGCCGGTGGCTTTGCAGGTTTGGCGGCATCGACGACTACCGCGTTGCCTGGGGCCTGCGAGCGGCGGTGAACGAAGAGATCAAGCAAGCGGACGTCGCGTGGGGCGATCGGCGCCGGTGACCTGCGGGTCCGGCGTCATCGACAGCTCGCCGTGGGCCTGGGGCCTTCGACGGCGACTAAAGATTGAAGCCAGCGGACGTCGGTGCGCTGCAATCGACGCCAGTGACCTGCGGGTTTGGCGACATCCGATGCTAGCTTTGTGGACTCTACAGCGCCGCCAGGTACGTGGTCGTTTTCCCTTCCGTCGCCAGGCTGACGCCCGCGCGCTTAGCTGCATGGCGAGGTATAACTGGCTTGTTGGGCGAGCCTCAGTGACGAAGGCGACGAGGGGTCGGATGGGGAAGCGATTCACTGAGGCGTTCAGATAGCCCTCGTGAGGAAAGGACGAAGAAGCTAGAGCTGCGGGTACAACTCGCAGAGCTCCGGGCGGAGGAGCGGAGGCAAGGGCTCGGCTCCTGGAGGAGCGCCAAGAAGAGTGGCAGATTAATGCAGCGGAGGGCGCGGAGCCCGTGGCTCACTGTGTGGGGAAACAGAACCGGACGCACAGGGGCGGCCCGGAGCCTGCCATGGGGTCCGAGGCCGATCGCTGCCGTGCAGAAGCCAGAGGACTGCCGTGGGGTCCGAGGCTTGTCGCGCTGCCCAGGAGCCGGACACTGCCGTGGGGTCCGGGACCGGTAGCGCTGTCGAGGAGCCAGAGACTGTCGTGGGGTCCGAGGCCGGTCGCGCTGCCAGGGCCAGGACTGTCGTGGAGTCCGAGGGCGGTCGCGGTGTCCAGGAGCCAGAGACTGTCGTGGGTCCGAGGCCGGTCGCGCTGCCAGGAGCCAGGACTGTCGTGGAGTCCGAGGCGGTCGCGGTGTCCAGACGGACACTGCCGTGGAGTCCGAGGTCGATCGTGCCGTGCGGGGACCAGACCGACCAGCGTAAGGTTCAAGGCCGATCGGGCCGCATGCGAGCAAGGGTTCTCCTGCGTCCAGAGCAGCTAGAGGGAAGAGCTCCCGGAAAACCAGGGGTCGGGCCCGGCGTTGGGGAGACTAGTTGACGCCGAGGTCGCAGGGGGACACTGCAGTGGTGCAGACTGGACTTCGGTGTCCCCACTGACGGGCCTTGTGCGGAGGGTGTGACACGGCAGGTGCCACCAAGTGGGCGGCGCGGAGAGGTGCCGGCGCAGGCGCACGAATCGCCGTGGGAGGATCACCTCGGAGCTTGAGAAGATGGCGCGCCAGGGGCGCACGACTGGTTCTTCGCTAGACCATGTTCACCGCGAAGCGATCGCCAAACTCAGTTCCGCGGGGCGACCGAGCCGGGCACGCCTTCGAGGGCCTGAGGAAGCTCTGGCGAGCATCAGGGTCCTCGCGACGCCCGAGCACAGCTGCTCAAGTATGGGGCCGATGTATGAGTGGCCGGAGGAGCGTTTTCTTTCGATTATGCACGTGGTGTCAGCGGGCGTGCATGTGGGAAGGACGGTCACTGCCACGGCACCGTGAACATTTGCATGAGAGCATTTTGCGGAACAATACTGTGCCACGTGTTTTGGCCGGTTGCTTGGTTTCTTTGGGTTTCGTAAATTTTCATGTAACGTTTTTCGTTGTTCTTTTTTCTCTCGTGGAAGCCGCTGGTTGCGACCGGTTAGCTGTTGTGTTTGGCAGAGTTTCGTGCTGCGGCACATATCCTCTGTGAACCTTTTTTATTGCGGTAATCCTTTTTGCGCGTTTGTTTTCGGCGCGAGCGGGACGGCTTTACAAAAGTACGGCTCATGCCCAGGAATTTTTTTTTTGTTGGCGTACATGTTTTGTGGTTGGTTCTATTGCCGTCGTTTTGCGTACGGGGTTCCGCCTGAGTTGATGAGTTTTTCTTTTTATATTTCTTTTAATGGTGTCGCGACCGTTCTGTTATAATAACTGCTGGCCAGTCCAGAAGTCCTGGCACAGTTTTCAGGGTGGGCGTGTAGGGATCGCTTGAGTATTTGATCGTTTCCTGGAAAGTAAGGTGGTCGACCTTCAACCGTTCGGATGGAGGCACCCCGACGGCTCGCCCCGAGGATAGGGGATGAGCAGCTTGAGCCCTTTTTAATCTTTTGGCCCGGGAAGGACACGAGACATTCTTGCCTGTCGCCGCGATGCGGTGGTGACCTTCCCGGCTTTGTCGTCACGGCGCGTTCCGGTGACGGCGTGCCAGTCGGGAGGAGTGCATACAATGGGGTCCACTTGGACTCCGTTACGCTTTACTCGCTAACTTCGAAGGACACGGCATAATTTGTTTGACGCCGCGAGGTGGGGTGTTTTCCCCGTAAAGTAGTGAAGTATCGCCCCGATGGGAGAGTTCCCCAGGGGTTTGTGCGTTGTTTTTCTTCTTAGAAAAGGAAGTCAAGAGTTTCGTTACTTTCCTGTGATTGGGGAGGACCCGCTGGCACTGGGGCCAATAGGTTGTATAATTGTCATGATTGGACAGGCCCTGTGTCAGCAGGGAGTTTTCTCGACCGCGCTGGCGAGAAAACGTTGAGTTTGAACAAGCCCGTGCGCGTGAGCAAGTTGTCTCCCGCGGTCCGCCGGTCCGCGTAGCTTTGTCGCGAGCGACGAGCGGTTTCTTTGAGCCTCACCGTGCGCGGTGGGCGCTGCGCCGAGGCGCGTTTTTCGTACTTTCTGCCGTGAGCGGACGGTAGAGTCCTGTAACCAAGTTTGCTGTTGACGTTTTAATACATTTATTTTTATCAACGCGTTGCTCTCGACTTTGAGCGTCTTTCTTCCGAGGCTCCGCCACCACCAACGAGCAGCGAAGCGACCATCCAGCGCGGCAGTCCGCGATCGCCCGGCCTGACCTACAACTTCTAGGAAGGACCGGGACAAACAACCTGACCCTCAGGAGGGCAATTCTTTACTGAGACGATTGACGAGCTGATCAAACTCCAAGCCCCGTCAATTCTACCTTCCTGATTTAACAATGAGATGGACAATCTTTATCTGGCACAAAACTAGCGACCAGATTTAATACTCAGTTTCTATCCGCAGGAGAATTTACGTCTGCAAGTCAACCTGGCGAACATAACAAATACCTCCGCAACACTCTATCTAGCTCAATCGTTCTATATCCAGTCACTCAACAGAAATTATAAAGTGATATTGTCTCTTAAAGCAATTCAGCTGGTGGGGCTGACGACCTTAAAGTAGCGCCTATCAAATATGTATCTGACATTATTTCATCACCTCTTACTCATATATGTAACTGTATACTTGAATGTGGTATTTTCCCTGATCAATTGAAAATAGCAAAAGTTTCTACAATCTATAAAGGTGGCTCTAAACATGACTTAAACAACTACAGGCCAATATCAGTGCTACCACTGTTTTCAAAAATAGTTGAAAAAATAAATAATTAACGAGCGGCTTCAAATTTTTTCTCTAGGTACAATGTCATAATCCGACAACAATATGAGCTTCCAAAGGAAAACACCTGAATTAGCGCTTCTGCATATCAAAGAAAAGATAATACGTAATATTGAAAATGAACTGTTCACAATTGGTTTATTTATTGATTTCAGAAACGCTTTCGATTCTATTAAGCATGACATACTCCTCTCAAAGCTCGAGGCATATGGTATACGAGGAACTGCTCATAAACTTATCACTAATTACCTTGCATCTCGCACGCAATACACGGTATATAATAACACAAAATCAACTCTAGGATTAATAAAATACGGCGTTCCACAAGGCTCAATACTGGGACCTTTACTATTTCTTAATATATATCAATGATATACCCAACATCCAACTAACCGAAGATTTAATACTGTATGCTGATGATACGAGACATATTTTTTTCGGGATCTGATATTAGCAAGCTAGAGACTACAATCAACAAATATCTGACTGAACTTTCATCCTGGTTGTTGGCAAACGGCTTGACCCTAAATACAAATAAAACAAAGTACATAATAATTTTCTTCTATAAACAGGGCCCGAAAAGCAGATATTGAACTGCGGTTCCAAAATACTCTAATTGACCGTGTAGAAAATCATACGTTTATTGGAGTGTGGTTTTAACGAACATATGAATTGGGCCCACCATGTAAACAAAATAGAAATGAAATCTCGAAATCAATAGGCTTACTCTCCACGGCCAAACGCCTTTTACCAGAAAGTCTCAAGTATCAACTCTATTATGCTCTAATATACACTAGGGTATATGTACTGCTTTCTTGTCTGGGATAACACGACAAAGACGAATCTCACACATCTACATTTACAACAAAAAAAGGCTGTTCGCCTAATAAATAATTCTGATTATGACACACACACCTCTCCGCTATTTGAGAAGTATAAAATACTGAATTTTGAACAACTGTACATTTATAAGCTTGCAATCTACCTTTTTCAGGATCATAGGCTTCAACAACCAACCTACCCATCGGTTTGCACTAGACCTGACGCACCAATACGACACTAGAAATGACAAGTTCATATTACCCAAAATCCAGGACAAATATGGGCAAACAAACACTAGCGTATCAAATTCCAAACTTATTTAACGCCTGCAGTCATCTTCATACACTCATGACATCCAATATCTCACCACCAAATTCAAGAATATACGTGAAAGAAACTCTGGTGATACCCAGGGAAACAAACTAAAAATACCTGCTGTGTTATTGTTTTCACCGGGCTTGGTGATCTTTTATAAGAGCTTTTTGACATATCTTGTTCTGTCAATGTTGCATTATTGCTTTTGTAGTGTTTGCTGTTATGACTACTGTCAGTTATTATTGTCAATCAGATATTATTTGTATCATGCTCTGTTGTCGACAGTGCTGATCGACTATATTGTAGTTCGTCTAAAAAGCGGCACAAGGCCTCGTCAGACCTCCGGTCTTTTTGCCTTGGTGCGCAGACAAAATTGTATTGTCTAAAGATGAAATAAAAAAAGCCTGTGCGTCTACTTTCCCGCACAACACTCGGAGAGCCAATCAGCGCGACTAACGGGGGCAGCTCAGCGAATGAGACGCCGAAACTAATGTTGAGACTACAAAATCGCAGTCTGAGTTGTGACATTAAGCAACGCAAAACGTCACGCTTTGTATTCGCTTAATGTCACAACTCAGACTGCATTTTTTTGGTCTAAACGTATGTTTCGGCATCGTCCTTCGCTGAGCTGTCTCCGTAAGTTGCGTTGATTGGCTCTCCGAGTGTTGTGCGGGAAAACAGTCGAACGGGCATTTTTTAGAGTGAATTGCGAGTATTATACTCTCTGAATTCAATGGCCGGATGTAAGGCCCCCCACGCCCCCTCAATATAAACTTTTTTAATAAACAAAATTGTCCTACACCAGCTGTTTTTAGAAAGAAATATTTAGTTTTCCGTGACAACAAATATCAGGTTAACGAAACAAGCCTGCGAAACTTTATGCCCGTGACGTCACCCGTCTGCAACCCCCCTCCTCCCTCTTCCACCAGCCAAATGCCTACCGGAATTTTGTCAACGATGAACTAAAGCTCGAAAAACCTCAGAATGTGTGCGATAAAAAATGAACTGGACGAAATAAAACTCTCCGATTTCGCTCACAGGTATAATAAGCTGGAGTAAAAGGCGGCCCCTTTGTGCCTCCTCCGTGTTCCGCGGGATTCCAGCGATCCGGCCCCTTGAAACTGCGACGACTGCTTTGGGAGGGCGGCGCGGCGCTCAGTCGTGCCTTCAGAATGCTTCCGCGAAATTAGCGCCAGACTGATTAGCAGGCCGAGTTGTCCACGCAGCGACATTAATTAGGCTCTGAGGATGTCCTCGCGGCTGATGAGCGGCGGCCCTTTGACGCTCCTCCTCCCCTCCCCCCATTCCCTCTCCCCTTCGCGGCAAGGCATGCAACCGACCGCGTCGTACCCTCCTATACCTAAAGAAAACGCTTTCAACAACAAAAACCCTTTGACCCACGGCAATGCCAGGTGCCGGCCTCGCTCCTATTTTGAACGAACATTTTTAACTCCCTTAAAAAAAAACCTAAAAATAAAAAAGCTTTTTTTTTTTTAGTTTGGTTGGGACACGCGTTTTAAAAGCTTAATTTTACACGAAAAGGAATTTTTTTAGAGCAATATTGACGGCGCGAGACGAGATTTAGTCGGCAGTCACCTCCTTTCCACTTGTTTTCTGTCTCGGCATTTGGGATGCTTGGAGGAGAGGTGGATCGGCTTCGCTCTTCACCAGTGTTGCCAAACCTTCGCGGTCCTTTCTTCCCCGAATTTTATCAAAAGATTCCCTAGATTTTCCTAGATTTTCAGAAAATGTGTTAATTTGCGTTAATATTGAGATTATCGTTATGGACTAGCCTAAGAATAGAAACCTCCTGTAGTTGTGTGGCCATTTAAAGGTTAAATATGCTTCGTTAAAACCTTTTTACATAATTAATCTTTGTTAAGAAAACGAAAAAGGCTTAACTCCTATGGGAACGCAGTGAAGCCACCGGTCGTCAAACAATAGGGCGCCGTTGGGCACGGGAGACAAGAGATGGCGCAAGCGGTCGCGACGCCAACTGCCGCCAACGAAAGCGCCGAGAGCCGGTGCGTTATAAATTATATTTTCTATAGTCGCTTTACGACACAAGCCCGATAAGCACAGATTTCTCTCCGTCGTCGAAATCAGACGCCGAAAAACACCGATTCAAATAAAACAAATAAACACCGATGAATAACCGCCGAACTTTAAGCAAAATAAATACCGTAAAAAAAAAACAGAATCCTAGATATATACATGATCCTCATAGCAGGCCCGTGCCACTCAGCAAACCTTAAGAAGGTTCTTCCAGCGAGTGAATTGTCTGAACTTCAGTGCTGCTCAACCGTAGGGATTGTTCCCTAGATCTATGGATTTCTGTCATCGTCTAGGGGCAAAAAGAAATTTGTCCAAATCTAGGGATTGATATTTAATGGGTTTCAGAGGGCTTTAGAGACACGTTCCTTCCCTTTGCTCCTTCGTGCCGGCCGAGTTTAGCGGGAATAAGGCTTCTTTGTATCTTGTCGGGGCCAGAGATAATCTAGTGGTAACAAGAGCGATTCTGCGGCCACACAAGGCCAAAGTAACAAAGCTTAATTATGTAAAAAAGGTTTTAACGAAGCATTTTTAACCTTTAAATGGCCACCCAACTGCAGGAATCATTATACTTAAGCTACTCCATAATGATAATCTCAATATTCACGCAAATTAACATTTTTCTGAAAATATAGGGAGATCTAGGAGTTTTCCGACCAAATTAGGGGAAGAAACGACCGCGGAGGTTTGGCAACAGTGCTGGACTTGCACGATTGCTTCTGGAGGGCACGCAGTCCGTGGTCCCTCGTGAAGCAGCACCGCGAACACGTGTTTGTCTCGGGCCGCGCTATCTCTCTTGAGGGCGTCGTCGAATGCTTGCGCAAACAGTGGTCGATGATGCCCTGTTGTCCTGCACACCGACAGCAGGTGTGATCGAGGCCGCCAGCTGCGCGGCAAACCCCGGCGCTCGACGCAGTTTCTTTGGTGCGCAGGCGAAGACGCAACGTGAGGGTACCCCGGTAGGCTGTATACTTTCCGGGGTTTATTTATGTCAAAAATCTGCGGATTTTTTTCGGCATTATGTATTTCCAAAATATCGCGGTGAATTTCGGTGAATTGTCTCGTGCAGACGCTTGAAAACGGCTTTTATTGACGGAGAACATCGCAAATACAGGGTGTCTCAAATCGACCTCAAAATTCGGTTTCTTTAATCTATCGCGCTACGATTTTCTCGCCGGGTTGCCCACAGATGGCGCATTTTAATGCGAATAGCATTCTTTGATACTTCACGCACTTTTCGTCTATGTATCATTATCTATCTATCTATCTATCTGGCTATCTAACCTCTACGCCGCGGGTCGATAAATAAATAAAAAAGACCGGCGCCGGCTGGGATTCGAACCGTTGACCCTTTGATCAGCAGGCAGACGCGCTAACCACAGAGCTATGAAGGCAGTCATTCAACGCACTCTAAACGGTTGTTTATATCTTTACCATAGACGCGCTTGCAGCTGTCACAGCGCAGTGGCGCGTTCCATGCACGAGGGCTATCACCCTCTCGCGAGGCTCAGCACTGCCTCTAGCTCACCCTCTCCCGCGCTCGGGAGAGGGTGATGTAGCGCCGTGCTCAGCCTCACGAGAGCGGAATGAGCCCTCGTGCATGGAACGCGCGCGCACCGGTAGCTGTGACAGCGCTGTAAAGCGCGTCCTATGGTAAAGATATAAACAACCGTTTAGAGTACCGTTGGTTGAGACTAGCTGAGACGCCAGAAAGTCTGGTCGGTACCATTTTGAGTGTTTGTGCGTATGGCGCGTGCTTTGCTCGCCTTCCTAAGTGACACAAACGCACGTGCTGGGCTGCGGAGATCGTGCGCAGGGCTGTGAAAGTGTCAACAAATTTAGAATCGCCTCAAGAGTGGGCTGGCGTATTCAGAGTGTGCCGGCCACCTGACGAACGCGCATAACTCCGCACCGTTTGATGCTATTCGCATTAACGTAGATAATCATTCCCAAAGGATGGGTTCTGCTGATGTTTGTAGAATTTGTAAAGAGCGAACTTATCTGAGGAAAAAGAAAAAGAAAAAGGCTTGACTCCTATGGAAATGCAGCGAAGCCACCAATCTTCACACAATAGGGCTCCCTATGGCTTGAAGAGCGGTGGCTTCACTGAATATTCAAAAACCGGTGTTTTCCGGTTTTAACCGATTTTTTTTCTTTTCGACACCGGTGGATGTTTATCGGTCTTTATCGGTTAAAACGGAAAAGTATTCAGCCTACTTATCGGCGAGCCCGGTGCCTGAAGGCGCCGCGGGACTAAATGAGGACCGTGGCCCGCTAGTATACGTCCTGCAAGGGATGTCTCCACACGACTTTGAAATCGTGCGATCGGTCCAGGCGGTTCCACTAGAGGACCGTTTTTTGGTACAGGGGAACGGGCGAAACGACGCTACTGGAGCGCTCAGCACACAGTGGCGTAGCCACCAATTGCTTTGAAAGGCCGCGATGCCTATCGTGTCAAACACCACCTTGAGGCAAGGCCGGAGCGCTCAAAGGCATGACATCCGCCAACGTCAGAAATACTTTTCACGAGCCCCCACTGCAACAACCCCGCCACGAGGCGCGGGAAGTGGACAGACACGTCGCAAGTGAGGCCGAGTAACTGCGGGATTAGCGCCGAACAATGGCATTTTTTTGTGTGTGTCCCGAAGCTCATGGATACTTGACGCATTTAAAGAAACGTATAAAACCTACGAACTACGTTTCTTCTTTAAACGCTGTTCCTTCGTTTAAAGAAACGTAAGAACCCTCGCCCACCACGTGCAGGAGGTGTACACAGTGCATCCTCACTCATAGAAGTCAACGAAATGCAGAACCCGCTCTGAAGCTCATCTGGTGCTCCCGTAGTTTGGGCTGTACTGGAAGAATCGCGTGCTAAAGGGCAACGCAAAGGTGACCTTTTTGCATTGCCCGTCCTCCTAAAAATAAGAATAAATGCAGGTCTTCCAAGATTCGAAAATTGTTCGAGAAGCTTACTCAATCCCCCGATGCTTTTTACATAAAAAAATTAACAAGCTGAGTTGGGAAGTAGTTTAAGACCATGTTACTTTAAATAGGATTAGAAAACTTGCATTTCACTTTAAGTAAATTCTTTGAGCATGTACTTGTACTCTTCTAACGTATTTCTTCTGGTAACTTCCGAGGAAAGTACAATTCCCCACTTCAAAGTATACATTCCCTAAATTTGAAAAAAAAGTTACAGGAGATATAAGACTGGTAACGTAAAGGAATGCGAAAGCACTCTTACACGATGCGCATTCCTACAAGCACCGCGCCAACGTCTTCCTATCGCACACGATGGCACTCTGGCGGTGACGTCACGCTCCCCTCACTGCGCAGGCGCGGCGAACTCCGCCGGCTCCACGGCTTCCGTAACGATGCATCTGCGTTGCTGTGCTTTTCTTTGTTTTTCTGTCTTTTTTTCTGAAGCGCGTCCGCTTTGACCTTGAGCGCCCCGCCGACTTCCATGACGTAGCATCTGATACGACGCGTCGTAGCCAATGGGAACGCGTCGCAGCCATTTTAACTGTCGTTTATTTAGATGCCCGTTTTTCGCGGTCACAGCAAACGCCGGCTGCGCTCCGTGGGATAAGTTTCGCATTTAAATGTCGCATATCTTCATGTGAAAACGCGCTATCGTCGTTCGAGACGTCATCTGGTCATTTCTCTGTGTGGCGCGGCTATAAGACCGTTACAAATAAGCGCCTTATAAATGTATTGTGTTAAATAGTTCGTCAGTGAGATTGAAACAACTATACTCTGCAGCGACTTGACATTATCCAATATTTGCCGCCATTTTTGAAACAAACTGATACACCTTCATTACCCCTGGAGCGACGCGTACCAGTTAAAATAAAGTAAAAACACGGCCGCTGGATCTTCTTTCCGCGCGCTCCATTCTCCGGCCTGCCGATGCGCCCTCCGGAGCGCAAGATACTCGAGCTAGTTGCGTTCTTCGCCGCGTTACTGGTGAGGGCGCTGGAGAGCGTGACCGGCGGCGGTACCGGGAGATTCTCCCGGCCGCTCGCGGCTACGTGCGCCCGTCGGCCGCGTTTGGCCGACGGCTGCGTGCTTTGCGGGTTGGGGCGGAAGCAGACACATCAGTGCCCTTCCCAGTTCTTGGTTCGATTTCGGTAGACCCATGCCATGCGACATTTTTATGGGCCATTACTCTTCTATCCTTTGTCGCCCTGCGAAAAAAGCAGCCTCGTCCTCTTTTTTTCCAAGGCGCGGAATTTTCGCTCAGCCTCGTTCTACCCCACTGCCTTATCTGATCGTACTAGCGTGTCGTGCCTGGCCCCGTCTTTCGGAGCCACTTCCGCTCTCGAGTGCTCCGTGAGGATGCAGTTTGTGAGAAGAAAATAAAGCAGAAATGAAAATATCTTGTTTATTATGCAGAAAACTTTAACGTAATCACCGCAATAACGCTGCGAAAATTGTTTTCGTTGAAACACTAAACACAACCTTACAACCGCAAGACCTTCCGTGAAAGTGGCTTGTGATAAAGCTTCATATATCTGTCGAGGGAGTCGTTGACGTTTCCAGTCCAGTTAGCCAAGAGTGGCCTGAGCAGTTTCCGCAGAAACAATTCACAAAGTTCCCTGCTATGTTCTTGGGAATCCCTTTCTTTGCACCACATCAGTGGGCACGACATCATGCAAGGAAGCAACGCGGCGAGTAACATCTTCGATATTTGACTGCTTCGCCTGACATCAGAGGACTGCAGCACGTCCTGCACAAACCTGCAGATGATCTTGCACACCTAAAGACCATCTAACGTCGGATACGTTAGTCCTCCACGATCAAGAATTCTAAGCAAGTTGAAGGGGCTGTCCGCTGTGCGAGGCTGATGAAGTAGTGTCTTGCAAGAAGGACAGGTGACCTAAGACAAATTAAAGAAACTTTAGAAAACGCTCAACTAAACACGTCGGCTCTTCACGTTAATAAAATATGTGGCCACTCAACATCTTCACTCGAACCTTTTTTTAATCTTTTCTAATGGTGCTGAATATATTAACAGGGTACACGTGGGGCTCACCTTTTCATCACAAGCAAGCGCTATGTAGCCTGCCACGTAGGCTAGTGGAGCGAGTTCCAGGCTTTCCGACACTTGATCACAAACGTCCGGTGACCTCAGCTCCCTCATGAGCCTCCTCGCTGCCATCTCTATGACTGGTGGAAGGTTGTCGCCAGGACGTTGGGGAGCGGACGATCGCACTGAAGTCTGGGCATCGTAGCTTGTTGGCGCATTTCCAGATTTTGCGGCCTCGATGATTCCGACCTGACAAAAAAAAGAGTTTTAATGATCTAGTTCTTGCTCACCGTAGTCACTCTCAAATACCTTCAGCAACCTCTCTGCAGTGAACACAGCGGTTCTTGCGTCCACCTTGTCGTTTCCACCGTTGAACTGCCGGAAGCAGCTAAAAAGAGACTCCACGGGGTCGCTGTTCAAGCAGCGTGTTAGGACGTACCGGAAGCTGTGGAAAGAATATGGGAGGAATTGAGAATATGCATACGGTTACTAATATTGCTATAAATTTTATATGTGAATAATAGACTTACTTTATGTTGTCAAGAAGGTACTCGGCGAGGGCCACTGTGGACCTTGTCGTCATCATAGTCGCCTCATATGTTTCTTTCGTCATACAGCGATTGCGTGCACCATCGCCGGAAGTTCTCAGATGTTCCATGTACTCAACGAAGTCCACTTCGAGCCATGACACTCTCTCATCATCCGTAGTTATGAAGGGCTGCTCCTGGTCATGTCGATCGGTCCACCCACCAATGTTGTGCAAAGGATACCACTTCCCTATGGCTCTCATGAATCGTACGGTCGCGCCACAGCCTTCGAAAATAGGCGCCCTTTCATGGCAGCTGGGGTTTTCTTTGAGGTACTCAAGAGTCCCGATAACCACTGGAGAAAATAGGAGAGTTGCTCTAGAAACCTTCATTTTCTCGAGGTTGCTAGGGTCGACGTGTGCCCATGTCAGAAACCTCACCGGCTTCACCAAAAGGCCACTCTGGATGTCGTATAGTTCTTTGAGGAAAAGACCTCTTGGATCTCCTTATCTCCATCAAGCATGCTTCTCTCCAGCAGATTAGTTCTTAAATTTTTTATCAGATGGTTTGGATCAAATGATAAGAATAAAGGGTAGTCTTCCCGGAGAGGATGTGCGATTACATGCTGCAGAGTCTTATCTTCTGACAAGCTCCTGAAGAGTGCGGCATTTGTCTTGTGGTTATCCGTGACAATCCTCGTAACGTGGAATCCAGCGTCCTCAATGGCCTGCATGACACTCAATGTCATTTTCTTCAGTTCGTCATTCCTCAGGCATCTTGTGAAAAAATAACCGACAGGGATAATGTAGGCTGTCGAAAGCCCACGAATTACAAAACATAGCAGCCTGTTTGCTACTTGGGGCGTGCCTGAACTGGATGATTCCAACGAGTCTATACCCATGTCAACTAGTCCGAAAATCTTGTCCACTTGACGGTCGTACACGACTTTCTGCTGTATCGCCATCTCATCAATAATGAGAGAGCAGTGCCTTTCTTGGTCAATTTTCAATGCCTGAAATTCGGCACGAAGACGGTCTTTGATTAGAGTTGTGACTCCCACTTCTCCGGTGGAACGCCCAACAAACTTTTGGAGAGTGCTACGGAATGGCAGTTTGAAGAGTTTCCGAGCCTTGAGGTGCTCATATCCCTTGCTTGAGCAAGCCTTCCAAAGGACGCACTCACGGAGAACATGCTCCTCATAGCTGGGCCTTGTTTTTCCAAACGACATTATTTGGTGTCTCACAAAAGTGGCAGTTTTGTCCCGTCGGTCTGCTGCAGCGAAGATGTTCTTGAGAGCTTGTACCGCTTTATTCTGCTCAAACTCTTGAACTTTTCTGCTCAGCTCATCGCACTTTTCTTGAAGTTTCTGCATCGAGCAATTTAGCCTGTTTACTTTTACCTGCAAGCGGTGCGTGTTCCTTTTGTTTTCTTCGAGCATTGCGGCAACGTTAAGCACGGTTTGGCATTCTTGATCAGTTCTTGTCTCTTCCGATGGTTCCGTCTCGGGATCAGTTTCAGCTGGGGGCTCATCCACTCGATCAAGACCTGTCATCTGCATGTTGGCTGTCATTCTCGTTGGCACGCTCCTGGTTGGAACGTCGATCTGATTGTGTCCCGTCGTTTTCTTGCCGACTTAGCTTTCTTCGTTTGGGACAGTCAACGCCCTGCAAGTAGGAAGGGTATTCCGGAAACACTGTGGGAATAGCGCTTGACCGGAGGAGCTTTCTCTTGCAGCCTGCTCTGTAATCTTTGTCAATAAAATGGCGCGAGCACACGACCGACCTCGAAGCAGGTTGCCACGGGCTACCTTTAGCGGTGCCTTGCCTTGATATTCGCTTCAGCCAAGCCGCTCGCCGCTCCACGTTGCTTGGTATTTCAAAATAGTGGTCGCCGGGGCTGTTTCGGTCAGTCGACGGGCAAAGGGGGACACAACAACTTTTAGGCATGATGTGCGCACATGAACGGAATAGGCTCTACAGTTCCTTCACGACATTGCAGATGACAGTAAAAAACGTCACTAACCTTGCACCTGAAGGCGCACAACACAACGATGATATAGTAGCACGTTGATGCGACAACGGACGATCCGTCACGGCGTTGAAGACACAGTCACGTAAACAGGGCGTAATAGCAGAATAAATAAGAACATCTGAACATTAACTAAAAACAACGATGAGAGCAGCCCGTGGGCGCGGAAGAAAAACAACGAAAAGCGGCGCTGAGAAGTCAGAGCACGACGGGAGAGCAAGGAAGAGCTCCCCGATACAGAGGGGACAGGGACGCGGGGCGTCGCGCTTTGTGGCGCTGCCCCGTGTCTTTACTCTGAAAGTAATTGTATTTATAGTACTTTACTTCAAGTTCATTGCACCCCATGTATTTACGATACCTGAAGTACAAAACCTCTAATTGACTAACAGTGTCGCGCTAACAGCGCGACACTGGTAGCGCGAACAAGCGATAGCCAGTTTTTCCAGTTTTTCTTTTTGAAACCAAGGGATGTCGTTCTAGTTATTATTGCTACGGAAAGATCTCATGTAGTTCTATAATGTAAGCGATACAATATCGTGCTCGCTAATACTATATAAAAGTAAAATGCGAAAATGCGCCGATGTCGTGTTCGCGCTAACAGTGTCGCGATCTGTACTTTACGCAGTACAGTAAACAAGAAAACATTGTCTGCCAAATGAAGCTCAAGCAGTGCTAAATTTCCAAGTAGAAATGATACATCCGCAACAATTCATTGAGTGGAAAGCAAAATGTACAAAACAATTAGGCACGCAGAAGCAGAACCGGCTAATAAAGTATTTCTGTGAAAATACCTATATTCTGCTAGCAGAATTTCGATGATGGATCAAAGCATATACGTACTTTATTGTTACTATAAAAACTATAAAAAGGAACTTCAAAGTAATTATCTATTTTTTACGGTAGTTAGTAATTTACTTAGTTACTTTCCACTTGAGTTATTTCTACTTTACTCAAATTACTTTTGAGGCCAATACTGAGTAACATAACTTCATTACCTTTTTTGAGTACCTTGTACAGTGTACTCGACTATCATCTTCGACAGCGTCACCGAAGTCATGACGATACTGTTATCCACTGTTTGTTTGTTTTATTAACTGTTATGCCACTGGCCCGCGACAGCGCTATCCCAGGCAGCACACCGTATTGGGCCAACATTGGATTTGATGTGGCAAAGAGTGGCCCAACAATAGCCCAATGAGCCATATGTTTCCCAATATTGGAATCACATTGGACAATAATGGACTATCAAAGCCAATGGTTTTCCAATATTGGTAATACGTTGGCATAGGCTGGTCAACAATGGACTGTCAAAGCCAAGAGCTTTCCCAATATAGGAAATACGCCGGCATAAGCTGTCCAATATTGGACTGTCAGAGCCAATGGCTTTCTCTGATATTGAATATAATTGGCTTAAGCTGGTGAATATTAAACTGTCAAAGACAAGAGTTTTCCAATATTGGTGATGTATGTATAGGCTGGTCAATATTGCACTGCCATAGCCAATGGCTTATCGATATTTGTGTCGCCTAGGCTATAAACCGGCGACCCTTTTCTTTTAATTGCAGAGGTAGGAAAGTGAAAAGGAGTCATTCACACGCTCGCTCGGAGCGAGAATTTTATTTAGCCAACTTCATGGGGCGTACGTCGCCGGTGCTTTATAACCGCGATCAGAAATACGTCCTTAGCTGCCAATAGGACTATTGCAGTTTGTTTGCCGGCTGCTCTTCTTTCGCATTGCCTTACCTCGGCGTTGAAAACTTAATTCCGTTTTTTTTTAGATTTAATTATTTTTGTCTTTTCTAGTGTATTTTGTATGTATATGCATTACGTAGCGTTAACGCCTTTCTACTTTGTCCGTAGCCCCTGCCACCACTTGTAAAAAAAAGTCAGTAAAAAAACAGAAATTGTCTGGCAGCTGGCCTGCCAGAAAATTTCTGTAAAGCTCTGTTCTCTGTTTTCAAATTTTTCTGTTATTTAACATACTTTTTCTGTTTCTAACTAACAGATAATTTCTGTAAAATTACAAGGTCTGTGAAACTCCTTTCACGGAACTTGTGATTTTACAGAAATTATCTGTTAGTGAGAAACAGAAAAAGTATGTTAAATAACAGAAAAATCAAAAACAGAGAACAGAGCTTTACAGAAATTTTCTGGCAGGCCAGCTGCCAGAAAATTCTGTTTTTTTACACAACTCAAATATTAGAAAAAGCGGTTAAAGTGCAGGCGAGCTGGTGTAAGTTATACTTGATGATTAAAACCTGAGACTGGTTCGAAGAACGGAAACTCGTGGAGGAGGAAGAAAAAGGGACAGACAACGTCCCAAAACGGAGTCGTTGCCTGTCCCTTTTCTTCCTCCTTCACGAGTTTCCGTTTTTCAAACCACAGTCTCAGGTTTCAATCATCATGTATAATCAAATCTTAGCACAGAAGATTTCTCTAAAATTACAAGTTATGTTAAACCAATCCCAGAATAATAACAGCACAGAAACTTTATGTAAAATAAGAAGTTCCATCAAATCAGGTATACAGAGAAATGCGAGGGGTGATAATTCCTATAAAATTACAAGTTTCGTGAAATCAATGACTGTGAAAGCCCACCTCACTTCTGATATATTGCAACGCGACAGGTGTGTTACTAGGCCTCAAAGCTACTGAAGCATGCATTGTAGCAAATATAATTGGATGTATTTTATTACCTTTGATAGTATGCACGCTTTACTACCTAGGTGCCCATGTACACAACTGTCGCGTAGTAATATATTAGCAGAAAGGTCATCGTTTGCTGACGCCTTGTTCCACCGTCCAATATCAAATCTGCCAAATTTAAGAATAATTGTAATAACTTTACTTTATCGCGCCGGTTAATAAGCTAAAATGGCAACCACGTATCAGGGAACAGATGGTTGTGAGTTTAATTTTGCTTGTTTGGCGCAGTGCACCAAACAACGAGGGCCAAGTAACAGGGGAAAAGAGACACGGCGCAGGGTTGCTTTTTAGTTTGCCGTTTTTTTAACGCTTCTCTCAGGCTGGGCTGTGTTACGTCTTCTTTTTTGTCCATCCTTGTTTCGTATTACCTGCATTAATCACATATTCTCTGCAGAAGAATGTTTGTACTCAGATAAATTACAATGAAATATCAAAACCTTTATTAAAATAAAACAAGAAAGCAAATATTAAGCCGGTAGGACGCCTGCATGGCACATGTGTCTTCATGTTCTGAATGTTTAGAAGTCATAATCATGCAACGCTGTCACCAGTGCAGCAACCTTGGGCGTCAAGCAATGTTGTTTGGATTTCGTTCGTTGAACCTTCGTGCCTTTTCCTGGGTTCACTGCAGCGATGGCCCTGGAGCAAGAAAACAAAAAGTCAAATTTTGGGTTTTTACGTGCCAAACCAATGACGGTCATCTGGCACGCCGCAGTGGAGGACTGTGCATTAATTTCGACCGCTTAGGGCTCTTTTGACGAGCAACCCAGAAGTTCGGTTACACGGCGCCTACTCTCCAATAAGCCTCCCTCAAATAGACCGATCTCACCAGGAGTTACGCGACACCACCGCTGCCACGGTGCGTTCTGGTACCTGTGGTTCTCCCTAGTAACGGCCGTTTCAGCGTGTGTTGTATGCCCGGCGTTGGGGAGTTTCCGCGTTAGCACAAGACTTTTTATCGGGTGTCCGCTCACGGTTTTCAATGAGTGACTTCCCCTGTTGTGTGCAAGGCTGCCACAAAACAGCACCAGACAAAAAGGCATAGCGTTGTATGTCTTCCCGACTGGGCATCTAAAAGGTTGAGCCACTTTCCGGAGATGCACACGATCACAATAGCATATAAAGCTCACAAACAGGGCAAAACAGATATTTGTGGTCGCTTTTTGTAATGACACTTAACATACTAACATATATGAACATCTTTATTGAGTAGGACTGGCCTGGGACTTGGTTACCGAGTTGCGCGCTGTAATTGCAACGGGTCATGCGGTGACAGTCAGGATCGCCTTTGTCTCTTCTCGAAAAGAGAGTGCCTTTCCCTTCCACTAACTGCTGCGTGCTGAAGACAGCACGCATCAAGGAGCAGCCGATTTCAATCCATCGGTAATCAATAATTCGAAATCGGCAAAAGTGAAAATATTTTTCCTGTTTTTATAATTTTTTTTTTAGTTTCATCTGAATTTAGGAGCATTACGGCCCTCATAAAGGCTCTCCTGTAACTGCTGGAACGCCGCTTTGTTGTTTGCCACTGGGAGTTATACACGACACAAAAGCGCGAAAGGTGCTGAGTCAATCCTCATCGCGACTCAGTAAATTACGAAATGATGAATAGACACTTTCGTTCCTACCTCTGCATGAACTCCAAACACAGGCTTGTCTCCTTGCGGTAAGCGATGTTGAAGGCAAAGTGAGCAAAGAACACCAGCTTGAAGGCCTGGCACGGGCTGGACGTGTGGACCACTGGCTGGCTGTCGATGCATATCGTGAACGACTTAGCAGTCAGAAAGCTTCCTCCTGAATGAAATGTGTCATAATTTAGAAATGCCTACCTGTCTGCTAGTATCATTTGCAACTATACCTTTTGCACAAATGAAAGGAGAGCCTGGCATGTCCCCCAAGTCATCGTCACACGCAGTTTCCTGTTATGGAGGAAGAGTTCCACACACACATAAGTATTTTGGTTTGTAATTTGGTTTTCTTTACAGGAGAAGTTTTCAGTGGCATAAAAGGCATGCGAGAAGCCGATTGGCCTTATATGTCCGATGCTAAAAAGAATCGCCTGTTCAATTTCAGTTCATGCTGTGGCGCAAATTATGACTAAATATTTTTGAAATGTTGAATTTGTATAGTGCGTAGGCTTTGAGGACATTTTTTTTTAGTCCAAACGGATATAATAAGCGTAAAAAAACCTTCCGTAGCAGACAAGGCATTTACCCGTACATGAGAATGTTAATATCAATACTGTGCACAATATAGTCATGTGTACACACTAAATTACAAGGTAACCTGCTAGGAATGCTGAGAAAAAATAGGGTTACAAAATCTTGCTTGCAATGTTTACCTCGATTACTTTGTAGAAGAGGTCCTTGTCTTCCTCGAAGATGGCCAGCAGTAATAGAGGAGCACCTTCATATTCGACTGCTGTAGACTTCCTACTCATCTTGGCGGCTTCAATTTCTTGCAAGCATGCCCTCACACTTGATTTTTTCACTTTACTATGAGCATAACGAAAAACCTGCCGGCCAACAGTCTTCAGTCGCTCGTCAAAGCTTTGTGTGACGTTGGAGCCAAGCAATGTATTCACATGGGAACACAGATGGTTCTCTTGAAACAAAAATGGCCAGTTTTGCTTCACGTCGAGCATAGTCGTGGACGTGTTGATGAGTTCTCGTTGAGATGGATACGTCTCAGACATGAGCCGCGCCACCAGCGACTCGTTTGGTGAAGCCAGCCTAAACTCTGTTTGCAGCACTTCTTTTTTTTTGCTTTCGTGTTTCAGCCGTTTCGTCAGCCGGGAACTCTGGCTGCCAAGCCACGCATCCATAAGAGTCCCTCTGCAGTTTTGGGTTCTTGATATTCATGTCTTCTTCATCATCTTCTGTTTTCCGTTTCACATGCTCACCGCTCTGCCTCTTTTTATTGTTGATGCAGTTCTCAAGCTTCCATAAAAGCGTCTCGAGGCCAGTGGCAATCACTGTACCGTTTAAAGTGTCTTCAAACGTTTTCGGGTACCGGCCCACGATTTCATTAGAAATGTCTCGCAAGACTTTGCGCCCTGGCTTTCCGTTGAAGGTGAGAATCCTGTCGCTTAGAGTCCTTACCATGTCGTTAAAGTCCCGTTTTATCGGGCGTCTTCCCTCTTCGCAATCTTTCATGAGCCGAGGCGGAAACGTTTCCCATGGGATGACGAAGGTCTCGAGGAGCATACTTGTAGAAACCTCAGCATAATTTGCTGAAACGGGCACTGGGGGAGCAGGAGAGGCAGCTGAGCGAAACTTTTCAAGAAGTATTCTTCTGTTGACAGGGTTTAAAAACATCAGGTCGCCTTCTACCACATACTTCAGATGCTCGAAAGACTCAACGCCACATTCACGCAGGTTTTGTACAGTCATATGCAAGGTTTCTTCGTCCAAACGTGGCAGCCAGGTGGAGACATGTTGTTGAAGGTCCATTGCACCCCTCTAGAACATAAAATCAGACAAAATCTAGTAAGCCATGCTTGAGCACAAAAACAGGATACTTGCTGCAGGCAAGTTTGTACTGCACTAATGGCGTACGGTCAAGGAGAGTTTCGAGCTTCATGCACTTGTAATGACCGTCGTTCTTTACAACATTATAGTAGTGCATAGCGGGCTCATATGATGTTTGGACTGTTCTTACAAGAAGGAAGTGGTCTTCATCTTTGGAAAGAATAAGCTTGATTTCTCCAAAAACAAGCACCCCATTTGTTCGACGCATTACTACTAGCATCTCCCGCTTATAAAACAGGCCTCGAATAGTCGCCTGATGTGCAGACACGATATTTCCGTGATCAGAGATCACATCGCGGACTTCTTTTTGTATTTCAGAGGTGCAAAGCTCACTTAAAAAAGCAGAAGCGTTGTCCAAGCCTTCCTTACTGTTACCCGTGTTTTTGTAGGCCTGGTACAGCTGATGGCGATTAGAAAGTGTAAATGTCAAGTTCTTGAAATTTTGACAACTCCTAGCGCACTTCCGGAAGTAGCTGTGCTTGCTTTCGCACCGCATTGTCCACATTTTAATCAGAGGACCGAACTGTGTTATTAGAAAGGGGTAGTGAGTCAGGTAATGGTGTTTAGGTTTCAGAGCTACGTCTGGGAAGAGAGCTACTCTGCCTGTCATATAGTCTTCTATGATGTCTTGCAGCCTCATAACCATAGGTAGCGTAACTGCTGGTGCAGTAATAAGCTGGACAATTTCCGAAAGCAACAAAACTTGCTGCCACACGTCATGCTGTGTAGACTGAACCGAGCCAAGCAGGAACAAAGGAATAAAGCGCATCATATTCCAGTTCTGAATAGCATGGCCTCCTAGTGTTTGTTTTTTAGATGAACCTCACACGGTCGGTCACCCAAATCACTGTGTTTGAAAGGAAAAATAGAAATACGCTGATTCAGGTCTTTGAGAGAGATCCACTTGCAATCTGTCACAAGATGTTGAATGTACAAAGTAAGGTCGAACGACACGACACCTTCAAACACATCATGCGCCAAACAAGGCGGGAGACCTGGAGCACAAACGTGGAAATACTCCAGTTCATTGAATAAGGAATTGAATTTTACCCCTTTTCGACACTCAAGCAATCACGTCGCAAACTCAGTACAGCGCTATTGTAATTGGCTGGTGTTCTCCACTCCGACACACCTGACAGTGCGGCCAGAGAAAAAAGGTCTGTTCTTGCTGCCAGCAAAACCTGCAGACGTGCCTTGCAGAGCTGAAGTTTTCTACAAAGCCACCAATTGCATGGCTTCCGAGGTTGTCCCCAAGGATGGCAGTTACGGTGCCAATCAAACGAATGCCTCGTGCAGTAATCAAATCTCCGGCTTCCAACTTCTTCAGATCATCAAGTAAAGGTGCAAACACTTTTTCCTGTCCAAAGTGCACAAAATCATTCTCGTTACAAAGAAGACAAAGCTTGATAGAGTCAGCTGAACATCTTTTCCAGGGGTAAAGGTTTCCGAGGATCAAATAAACAGCCAAAATCTTATGCTTCTTCTTTGCAGATCCTAACGGATTCACAACCTCGAAAGCATCTTGAAAAAGTATTAGCTGTAGTGCTCCAGGGTGCTCCTTGTATAGCGGAATATGCTTGAACACATGGCCATCGGTGAAGTCCTTCAGTACACCAGGCCTTTCAGGTAACGGTTTAGCACACTGAGTGATGACAGCTTCATTTTCCATCATGGCCTCAAGCGTTCTCAGGATCGGTATGTAGTGAAAGGTTGCGTCTTTGTTCTTTTTGTTCTTCCCCAAGAGTATTGCGACAGGTGCTACGTACAAGAACTGTTCCTTAAAGTAAGAGGCACGACTGTGTGCTGAACGAAACGCACCATCCTGTGCTCTATGCAGTGCTATAACAGGATCAGCTTCAAACGCTTCATCAATTAGTTTAGTAATGTTGTCACCACCTATTCCCTTTTGCTTGAGCCTTTCTTTTAGAAAGGAAGACACGACCGACACGTTAGCACTCTGGATGTCATGGATAGCCTCGGCTATAATTTGAACCGTAGATGATGGCACGTGGCGCTCAGATAGTAGTTTCAGGTACAAAAGAGCCAAAGCGTCTCTAACCTGGTCATCGCGCGTTTCTTGAATGGCACTAGGTTGCACTGCTGTTGCCGACATACTGCTCGATGTGCTTTCGGTGGCCTGGAGATTGACTGCAACCGTCTCGGACACAGGGTTACAGACATATACTCGGACGTCCGACTCTGGAGCTGTAGAGAGGCACTTTCCATGGAAGCGGGAAAGGTGGGAAGAAAAAGATGATTTGTTCTTGTACTTTTTGTTGCATGCCTGAAATGGGCACTTAACTTCTAAACCTTTGCCAATGTGGGATTTCAAGTGCGCAACAAGAGACTTATAATCATTGCAACGCTGGATGCAGGTATCCACACTGCAGACTAAATCGCACGACTGAATATTCACGGTGATGCAGTTTTTTTGTTCGGCACGTCTCAATTCTCTGTGGTCGCGGCACAGGTGACTATAGACCTGTGTTCCAATTTTGCATACTGAATTTCGTCCTTCGCTAGCAGTTGCTTCGAATGCCAAGGGCCTATTTGAGAGAGCAGCATCTGCATCTAACGTTTGCTCTCACACATTTCATTTGTGCAGAGCGGCGTGCTTGAGGAACGCGGAAAGGGTGGGGCTAACGTTGCTGCATATACTGCAGTGGTACATTTCTGAAAAGACCAGAATGGCATTGAACAACAGGGTTATCTAGTGTGAACGTAATCGCGGCATGGCCACGCCACACAACGCAACATGCTCCTCTCACAGTTAGTAGGCCTTCCGGCCGCGCTAACCGACTGACATACATGACCCACTTGCATCCAGCTGTTCTGCCGATTTTAACGTATTCTTCAAAACTAGAACGCGCAGACACCGCTAAAGACATAGGGTGTTCTATTAAACTCGACTGGCTCTCAGGTAGTCAGAACTGCAGTGATGTGAGCATGCACAAATGCTTCCCCACCCTTTTGTGTGGGGCCAAGATTCCCGCTCAAATGACGTTTTCTAGATTTACGTGTATCGAATGCACGGGTTGAATGCTTTCATGCGCGATTGGTTCTGGCGCACCAGTACACGCGTACTCCTGCTTAAGGAGTGCGGTGAAATTACGGATACTCGCTAGCAGAGTGTCGAACCGGAACCGAACCGAACCGAAAACCGGAACTGAACCGTTATTTTTAGCCGAACCGGAACTGAACCGAACCGAAATCTTTGCCGCCATCTTGGAACTGAACCGGAACTGAACCGGAAAAAATATAACGGTTACCGGTTCAAAACGGTTCACGGTATTTTTTTTTACAGAACGCATGTTTAAGAAATAGAAATGGGCAGCTTTATTTCTATGTAGTGATCAAATTGTCAAATACCGAATTGCAATATTTTAAAAATTGTGGCTTTTTGCGGTGCTTTTGGATTGGCGCTGTGATAAATCATGTGTCACGTGGTCACGCGACATCATGGTGGTCAAGACTTGCTGTCCAGTAATGTCACGTCACGTGGCCCCGCGGCATAGTCATGTGAGTCTCTGCGTCCAGTCGATTTAAATAATAATAATAATTGGGGTTGTGTGGATATTTATACAGCGAGTCGTTCGTCAGCCATTTTAAGTTGCGACGAGTCACTCGCTGTAGATGAGCAATTTAGCCAGTGCGGTACAACCGCTAGCCTGGGGTCTTCAACGTGCACCACGCAATAGTGATACACAACCGCACGCCGGTACGATGCTCATCCAGATCGAAACGGGCAGGGGTGGGGATTGAACAGTCGATTTAACCGATCTTACCAGCCAGCTTGGCTACGCCACCGCTGCCGCAATGCATCGAGGGAACTTTAGTCTTTCTGCATGAGCGACAACCTCGCAGGAGCTCTGCGAGTGCAGAACACCAGGTGTCACGAGCTCTCTCGGGCGTTGCCGCGTGCAACCTCTGAACGAAAGTTATGGCGGCTTCGCGCATGTGCCGAACGCTTGGACGAAGGATATGGTATATTGAGAACGTCACAGGATTTATTGGCATTGTTGACACTGTGATGTCACATGACATTACGACTCCCCATTGCGAGTCACGTGACACCGTGAAGCACTCGATTGTCATGAGCGTGAGTCAAGTACTCGGGTTCATGACAATCGCATTGCCAAACACTGGGGTAATGGCTCGTGTTGAATCAAAGATGAGAATAGCCGAAGTCTAACAATGTCTAAAGCTCAACACATGCTTCATTCTTTGCCAACCGCATCGCATGACTGTAATGAACACTGACAGTATATAATTAGCGTCAGATCACGTGGCCACTTGTCCTAGTTAGTTGAGGAGGGGAATGGTGCTTCTTTCCTTTGTTTTTCCTGTGTCTGCCATTGAACGAAAAAAAAAACTAATGGATGTTTTTTTTTTGAAAGCTATCAACGTCAGGGATTAGCTCTTAGCGGTTTTTACCGAAAGTTCAAAAATTGTTACACTACTCATTTTACATGTACACACACATCATTGAGGCACCCAAACATGTTTTCGTTGTTGCTGAACTGTCTCATAAAGTTTTCCCCGAGAGTATGAACATGGAAAGAACTAAATGTGGCTTATCAATCGGACGATAAGTAGAACTACAAATGTACGAAAGAAATACCAGAAAAGAAATATCCTAGTGGCCTCAGAGGGACTGCCGAACGTTGAGAGCCGCTTTAATTCTGGCAGGAGTGTCGTTATAAAGCTGTTCCCCAAGCTTTGACCACCACCGTATTTTGTTCTAACCTCACAGTTTTTCTGTGAAAAATAAAATAGATGCAGTATTACTGTTCACAATTGACACAAATATAATTGTCTAATTAACATCCACAAACGGAGGAAGTAGTTTCTCGGGAATGAAGGTGTTCTCTAAAAGAGCATCGAAACGAAAAAAAAAGAGGGAAAGGGGGTGGTGGGTATAGTTTTAAAACATACATTGTTCTAAAGATTCCTCTGCTCCGTATCTTCGGCAGAGATCAGAAAGCGTCGTCTAGAAAACTACTTGGTTCTCAAAAATACTTTTGCCAGAAAGCACGCTATCGTTGTGCCAGACTCTCGCGCGGTTCCTCACCACGTTGCAAGAACCAAGAATAATTTGTTTCTCTCGAATACATGGCTTGCACTGAGCGCGAACCTTCTGCAGTGTGTATTTTGCACCACCGGATTTGATTTTCTCAGCAAGAACAGAGCGCAATGACCACCAGCATATAGTGCGATGACGTCACGTGCAAACCATGGTAAACAGTTAAGTTTTTTTGGTGAAATGCGATGTTCTTAACACTGGCAAAAAGTGTATGTGAAAATTGTAAATTTGTGCAGTATATATAACAGTTTCGCGATGGTCTGCGGCAGCCTAATAAGATGTTAGAGTGCGCATGACCGAGAAAGCAGAGTTATAGAGTGAGGGCCCCAAACAAGTGCACGTAAAACCGAATTTAACATTCGCCTCCATAAACAGTATTTTGTGAAGGTCCAATCTCGTACAAGCTAATGTCCAAATGTAATTTATATTAGAAATATATTGTTTCTTCTTCGCGCTATTTATGTGTAATTAGGAATATAATTGCATGCATCATCTCTATGTATATTTTTTTGCAGTAAGGCGTTGTGGATGGAAGTATTTAGAAGAATACCATTTATTGTTTCTCTGCACATTTCGTGCATTTTCCTTCAGATCTAGTATGTGAGCACACAGTTCTTTTGGGAATACCCCGCGACCCGGTGTTTTCCATTGCCAAACAACAAACAAAAAAGCACGTTTCCCAAGGCTCAACAGATGACGTATATTCGAGCATCGTTCTCCCCTGTCGGTCTCAAGCGGTTATGTAAACTTCCTGCAGTCAAATTTATTGATTACAATAAAATATACTGTAAACGACTTATCTTTCGCGGGCTCAAAATTTCGCGATTTATGTCAAAGCTGAAGTTTCGGAATAATTCGCGGGTTCTAATTTTCACGACCCGTGGGACCTCAATATAGATTCCAATGCGTTTACATTTTAACAGAATTGTTCGCGGGATCTATTTTCCGCGAATTGTAGGCGATTCGTGCAATTCAGCAAGGCGGTAAGTTGGGCGAGTTGGTTGAACATCTTCAAACGTGGAAACAGCGGAAAAAATTTGACAAAGGACAAGTGAAAGAAGTGCACGGACAAAGCGCTGTGACAAAGGACAAGTGAAAGAAGTGCACGGACAAAGCGCTTTGTCCGTGCACTTCTTTCACTTGTCCTTTGTCAAATTTTTTGCGCTGTTTCCACGTTTGAAGATTCGTGAAATTTGCGAAAATTAGGTCTTTGCGAAAATTAAGTCGTTTACAGTATTTAATTGCTGACTGAATGTTTGACAACATAAATAAAGACCCAATCCCCTTAAAGATATACGTAATAAGTAAATGCGCCTAAAATTGTCTTGTATCTGCGCTGCAAACATTTCCAGGCGTTTTTATCCTCGATAGCCACGTCTAAAATGATTTGGGAGAGCATAAACAAAGGTCTGATTTTGAAGCTGATTTAAATAACTATGTGTTCCTGACATTTATTTACCATCTCAAACAGAAGTCTGTTATTGCCGTTTTTATATGATGAACAACATTTTTATGTGTCTGTGGGGTGGACAAAAACAAAATACAAAGGGGCGCGTGGCGGAACACGCAGACCCTCAGAAAGTGACCAATTAAGTGCCTCCAACGTCATAGTATGAAATAGTAGTTTACTTCAATTAACAAAAACTCACCAAATAGAAAGTGAGATACTTATTTGCAAATTTAGTTTACTGGCATCTTGTCAAGAACATCAACAGCCAAGCTAGGCCGAAGATGTTCACTTGAGTAAGCGCTATAAAAGGCCAGATTCGATCTGAGTATGAAGGTAGGTATAAAATAGAGTGATCAATCGGATAACTCTTCCGCATGATTATTCGCCTACATCCTCGTGCTGAGTTTAAACAATTCCGGTCATGAAAACAAGCGTTGTGATTGCCGATCAGTGTTTCTATAAACGGTAGACTGCAAGGGCTTGTCCTAAAATTTTCGTGACATTGTGAAAATATGATTGCTTCTAGTTCAGTTGTCGTGATATATATTGTGAAACGTATTTCGTAAATTAGATTTCACGATATATATGGCGATGAGGTGCCCATTCTATGATTTCGTGCACTGAAATTAATTTTTAAGTTCAACATCACAAGATTCAACTTTTAATACTGAAACGCAAATTTGTGCCAATCCCGGGTATTTTACCCCGCAGGGGGCGCCTACACCTTCGGTGTTAGGTGCTTGGTGAGTAGCGCCACCACGGACCCCAGCCACGTGGGCCACCATACCCGCACGCAGGGGGCACCTACTTTATAGTAGGTGCTTGGTGAGTGGCGTCACTACGAACCCCGAGCCATGTGGGTTCGCCCACCCACGTCTGGCTGTGCGTGGCGCACCCGTGTCCGGGGAAAAGGGGACCCTGGTGGTTGAGCTGAGCCCGGGGTATGTTTGGACCCTTCGGGGCCCCCCGGGCGAGGCAATACACCGCTTCGGCCCCTGCTTCTCGTAGACGGGTGTCCTGGCTTGGCCCGACCAGGATGATTCAGTCAGTCGCCTCTTCTACCCTCTTCTTCCTTCTTTTACTTTTCCTCCCACCTCTTTCTCTTTCCTTCATCACTCTCTTCCTTCCTTTTTCACCTTCTTAGGCGGCAAGGGCCAACCTTGAGTGGAAACAGGACCTGTCCCTGCAACCACACTAGGGTATAGTGCCCGGGCAGCACTGGTAGTGTAATTGTGTCAGCCAAGCCCTTCTTGCTATGGCACATTACCTACCCCCTTGTTGGGCTCCGTGGTGGGCGGTGCACCCGGGCACTGAACTTTCCTTCCCATCTGTATGGGTACCAAACAAAACAAAACCTCTGATCGGTCCCTGAAAAGGGTCCGCAACGAAGAAAATTTCCCTCTTTTGGAATCACGAAGCAACAATGACTATATCACCAAATTTTTTGTAGTTCATGCTGAAGACGCATCCAAGCCACTGTCTAAGATGTCACCCTTCCTTGTTGCAAAGGTGCTGAAAGGTCTGTTAGGGGAAAAGTTCAACTGCAAAAAGATGTTTACTGGTGACCTCTTAGTAGAAGTATTTGAAAAAAACCAGGCAGCGGCTTTGCACTGCCTTAACCATATCCAGGAAACAAAGGTAACTGTTTCTGCTCACCGGACACTGAACACCGTTCGTGGTGTTATTTCGGAGGACGACCTGATGGACTGTCCCGTGGAAGAAATTCTTGAAGGTATGCATGGTCAGGCCGTTGTCGCTGCCAAACGTATCACCATCCGAAGGGATGGAAAGGAAATCCCTACAAAGCACATCATCCTCACCTTTGAACTAAACAGCATACCATCCTCTGTCAAAGCAGGTTATTTAAACTGCAGGGTCCGCCCTTATGTGCCAAACCCTATCCGCTGCTTCCGTTGCCAGCGGTTTGGGCACGGCTCGCGTTCCTGCCGTGGTCGTGAGACATGTGCTAAATGTGGGCGCAGCGAGCATACCGCTGATGATTGCCACGAAGATCCCAAGTGTGTCAACTGCAAAGGAAATCACCCGGCATATTCCAGAGCTTGTGATCATTTCAAGAAAGAAAAAGAAATTCTAACCTTGAAAGTGACAGAGGGTATTTCCTACCCCGAAGCGAAGCGACGCCTCTCTGGGTTTCAGAGAGGCTCGTTTGTCGAGGCGGTGCGCAGGGGACCTGCACCGCCTACGGCAACTGTGGGAACGCAAGTGTCCTTCTCGGACCTTGCGCAACCACTGAAGTCCCCAGGTCCCAGGTTGAGACTCCAACTCCCTGGGCGTTCCATCTCTGCTGCACAGGCAGCTGCTGCACCGAGCCATAGTAAAGGCTCTGGTGCACAAATAGAGGAGATGGAGGCCACCCCGTCGCAGACGGAGAGTACCTCCTCTCGGGGTGGGTCGCAGAACCCACCAAAGAAAGGTGGACATGCACCGAGCCGTACGAAAGGCTCGGAGGCATCAGTAGAGGAAATGGAGGTTACCCCGTCACAGACGGAAGGTGCCTCCTCTCAAGGAGGGCCTCAAAACCCACCCAAGAGAAGTGATCTAAAAAAGACGATAAACAGAATCACTGGCCCATAACTCACAATCCTCTTGTTTTTGGTTTTTATGGCCAGGGGCCTTATGCAATGGAATTGCAGAGGGCTTTTTCACAATCTAGATGATGTAAATTTTCTCCTTCAAAAACATGAGCCAGTAGCACTCTGCCTTCAGGAAACAAACTTAAAACCATCAAATACCAATTTTTTAAAATCATTTCAACTTTTCAGAAAGGACCGTTTAACCTCTTCTTGCTCTTCAGGAGGAGTTGCCATTGTTGTGAGGAGTGATGTCGCAGCCTGTGAAGTAACTCTAGCCACCCCTCTAGAGGCTGTTGCAGCACGTATTTTACTTGATCGGTTGGTTACTGTTTGCTCATTGTACATACCACCTTCATTTGCTTTATCATCAGGAGATCTTGAACAGTTGGCTGATCAATTGCCAGAACCATTTTTTATACTTGGGGATTTTAATGCACACAACCCACTTTGGGGGAGTCAACGGTTTGACAGTCGGGGAAAAGTGGTTGAACGTTTTGTCTCATCAAGGGAACTCTGTGTGCTTAACACTGGTGAACCAACATATTTCAGCTCATCTCACCAATCTTTTTCCTGCATTGATCTTTCCATTTGTTCCCCGGATACATTTACCTTCTTTCAGTGGAATGTGATTGATAACCCATATGGCAGTGACCATTTCCCAGTTTACCTGGCCCCAATGCAACTCCTGCCAAGATTGCCGTCGCGTCCCCCCGGTGGAGGCTAGAAACCGCAAACTGGGAGCTTTTTCAAAAGACTGCTGTGTTCTCCGATGACCTCCTTGACACGCTTTCTGTTGATGAAGTAAATGACCACATCACAACAATCTTAATAGACGCAGCGCAGGTTTCAATTTCCCAAACGACAGGCTATTTACCTAAACATCCTAAGCCTTGGTGGAACGATGAGTGTCGTGAAGCAAAGAAAACACAAAACAAATTCTGGGGAATTCTGCGTCGATATCCAACAGCTCTAAATGTCTTGTCTTTTAAGCAGAAGCGTGCTTTCGCACGCTATGTCCGAAAGCGGGCAAAAAAGAAGTCCTGGATTGGCTATACCTCCTCCATCAATAGTTCCACACGCGCCAAGGTCGTCTGGGACAGGGTCAGGAAAATAGACGGGGACTACCGTCAGTATTCAATTCCCTTAATTTCGTCACCAGACGGTGATACCCCCTCCTCACTGGAAGAGCAGGCTAACATTCTGGGCAGGCATTTTCAAAGTATATCAGGATGTGGAAATTACAGCACTAACTTCTTAAGTCACAAGGCAAAGGCAGAGAAGGTTAGGCTTGTTACTGCTGGCAGCAACAATGAAGAGTACAACCAACTTTTTACACTTGCTGAGCTACGTTATGCTCTTGCATCATCAAAGCCTTCAGCCCCAGGTTCCGATAGAGTTCATTACAGCATGCTAACCCATCTCGCTGAATCATCGTTAGATTTTCTTCTTAAATTTTTTAATCGCGTATGGAAAGAAGGGCAGCTACCCAATGAGTGGAAAAAAGCCATTATAGTCCCTTTTTTAAAACCAGGAAAAGACAGATCTAATGCCTCTAGTTACCGCCCTATTGCGTTGACTAGTTGTCTGGGAAAGACTTTTGAGAGACTTGTAAACAACAGGCTCATTTTTATTTTAGAAAGCAACAGTCTTTTAAGTCGTTTTCAATGTGGTTTTCGTGCTTCAAGGTCTACAACTGATCACCTTGTCCGCCTTGAAACTGGTATCAGAGAGGCTTTTGTTAACAGACAGTTTTACCTTTCTGTGTTTTTTGATCTTGAAAAAGCTTACGATACCACATGGCGGTATGGCATTTTACAGGATCTCGTGCATGTTGGTATACGGGGAAGAATGTTCAACTGCATTGCCAACTTTTTAAAAGATAGAACCTTCCAAGTGCGTTTAGGAACTACACTTTCTGCTCCTTTTGTTCAGGAGAATGGTGTCCCCCAGGGCTGTGTTCTCAGTGTGACATTATTTCTCTTGAAAATCAATTCTCTGTCACAGGTGATACCACCAAATGTTATGCACTCGTTATATGTCGACGACGTGCAGATCTCGTTTGCGTCTTGCAATCTCTCCATCTGCGAGCGCCAATTGCAGATGACTATCAATAGAATGACGAAGTGGGCTGATCAAAACGGGTTCAAGTTTTCGACAGAAAAGACTGTTGTTGTCTGTTTTTCCCAGAGAAGAGGCCTATTTCCGGACCCCTCGCTGCATTTGGCAGGGGCAGTGCTGCCAGTTAGAGCCGAACATAGGTTTCTCGGCGTCACCTTTGATAAAAAGCTCACTTTTGGTTCACATATTAAGTCGCTCCGACTGAGATGCCAGAAAAAGCTCAATATTATGAGAGTTCTTTCGCACAAGTCCTGGGGTGCAGATCGGGTCTGTCTTTTGCGCATTTACAGAGCAGTTGTACGCTCAACTTTGGACTATGGGTGTATCGTGTATGGGTCAGCGAAAGCAACAACTCTCAAGATGTTGGACCCCATCCACCACCAGGGTATTCGGCTTGCAACGGGGGCATTTCGCACATCACCGGTGCCTAGTCTATATGCAGAAGCAAATGAATGGTCTCTTGAGAGGCGCAGGCTGTTTCTTAGTGTTCAGTACTCTTTACGAATTCGCTCTTCGCCAAACAATCCTGTCCACTCCATCATACAAAATATACAATATGAACGCACCTTTCAGAATAGACCATCTATCACAAAACCTTTTGCTTTACGCATAAAAACACTGACTGAACAACATAGCTTTGAAGCACCTGGTCCTTTTGTTGAACTCCAGCAACCACTGGCCCCTTGGAAGAACAATGATATAAACTGCAATCTCTCCTTGACCAAATATAACAAGAAAGTAGTGTCTGCAGATGTCATAAGACAAGAATTTCTTGAAATGCATGCCAGTTATGAAAATTACCGTAGTTTGTTTACAGATGGCACAAAGACTGCAGATTACGTCGGATGTGCTTTTGTTTCGGAGTCCATTCAGTGTGCTCGAAGAATAAATAGAGATGCCACAGTGTTCACAGCCGAGCTCTATGGTTTAATAATGGCAGTTGAGCACATTTTGAAGCATAAATTCCTTAAAACGGTAGTTTTCTCCGACTCGCTTAGTGCAATAAGAGCCCTTAAATCCGCGGGAAGGAAAAAGAACCCTCTTGTAACAGATTTACACCGACGAGTGCTTAAAGCACTAGAGCGGAAACTAGCCATTGAGTTCTGCTGGGTACCCAGCCACATGGGCATAGCAGGTAATGAAAAGGCCGATCGGGCTGCCGCAACTTCGGCTGATCGCAGTGTTGACATTTTTGCGATACCAGCTGCTGATTATAGAGCAAAATTACGAAGGCAGATTACAAAGAACTGGCAAGAGGAATGGGACACTGACACTCACAATAAACTTCACGCCGTCAAAAGCACTCTAACTGAATGGAAAAGTTGCAGGCATCGTGAGCGTTTTTACGAGGTTGTTTTGTGTCGATTGCGGATTGGACATACGCATCTCACTCATGGACATCTTCTAAGGGGGAAGAGGCACCTGAGTGTGATTCCTGCTCTGAACCCCTAACTATTCTACATATTCTCTTAGTCTGCCCAAAATATGAGTGTGAACGTCACAAACATTTTGCATTGTTTTACCATGAGCATGTTCCATTTCATCTGATGCTTTTGCTTGGGGAAGAACCTCTCATACCACATACACATGTTCATGAGTTCTTGAAGGATATTGGCCTTATATACCGTCTCTAAATTTTGTGCTGCTTTATGAGAGCTGACTCTGTTATCTACTTGTCCTTTCTATTTCTTTTATCATAGTTCTGGCGCACTATGGCCTTTGTTGCTGATGCGCCAAAAAACCCCAATTTCATTCATTCATTCACGGGTATTTTAGGCGACCTACAAGACTTCGTGATACCTATCAATTCAGGTAAAATATATGAGACTGAGTGTAAACAACCAGATCTTGAGCGTTTAAGCATAACCAGTTGTATGTTAATCTAGCTTTTCGTTTGACTGTTTCGTCCAAAGTAAATAGATCCATTTTTTTTAATGTTCGGTTCGTGAAGTAAACGTGGATTGTACGAATGATAAAAAGCTGTATAATTATTCGTTTCACGGTGTAAAAAGTGCTTATAGCCAAAAACAACGCAGAAAAAAATATTCTCAATTTAGCCGTTCAAACCGGTTCCGAACCGGTTCAAACCGGTTCGAACCGTTATTTTTTGCTCCCCGGAACTGAACCGGAACTGAACCGAAAGCCGTGAACCCGAACCCGAACCGAACCGATATAAATTTCGGTTCGACACTCTGCTCGCTAGCGCGATCTTTCATGGGTTGGGGCTTTCTAAATTGCCGTCCTGTCCGGATGCTTTAATAATAATAATAATAATAATAATAATAATAATAATAATAATAATAATAATAATAATAATAATAATAATAATAATAATAATAATAATAATAATAATAATAATAATAATAATAATAATAATAATAATAATAATAATAATAATAATAATAATCTTTATTTCCATTTAAAAAAATGGTGGAGCAAAAGAGAAAAAAGCTTCAACAAGAAGCTTGACTAGCCCTCAGCCCCATCGGCAGCCATTGAGCAAACAGTTTTCGTGCAATGAAAAAACAAAAAACAATCATATACAGAAAATTATACATTAGCAAATGGAATAACAGAAACAAGACACAGAACGCTCAAATATGTAAAAATATGCTACGCAACTCTTTAGGAGATATTGTTTCTAGATTTCTATTTTTTTCTTCAAAGTTGTTTAGAAGCTTTGGAATTAAATACCGAAGCATTTGCTGCCCATAATTTGACCTGCATGTGGGAACCTTCCAATATTCATTATAGCGGGTCAAGTAAACCGTATTATTTTTTTCTAATGCAACTATCTCGTTTAAAAGAACACTTTCTTTTTTGATTTTCATTCTTAATGGTGATTAGAAGTCTATAATCAGATAGGTTATGCATTTTTAATATTTGCAGATTACTAAACATGGTCTCAGTGTGAGAGTCATAAGGTGCGTTGAAGATGGCTCTCAACATTTTTTTTTTAAGCAGATAAATTTTGTTTAGGTTGGATGCCGTGGTTGTACCCCAGACAAGGTTGCAATAACTCAGGAGTGAGTAAAACAGAGCATGGTAAATAATTATTTTCACGCGAACTGGTAGAATTTGGCTGTGGCGATACGTTAAACCAACAACGCGTGACAATTTGGAAACCAAATAATTTACATGGCTATCCCATGACATATTTTCAGAAAAAAAAGACACCTAGTGTTTTAAAATTATCCACGATCTCTATCGGACTTGAGCTAAATACTATAGGACTTGGTATAAAAATTTGTTTATTTTTCGACGAAAGAAAATAGCCTTTGTCTTTTCAGAGTTAATACTTAGTCCATTTTCGTTTGCCCAAGCCGCCAACCTTGACAAAGTAAAATTAACAGCATCCACAATTTCATCGCTATTTAAAGAGGAAAAAAATATACTGGTGTCGTCTGCATAAATCAAATGCAGACGACCTAATTTAGCAACAGGGTCTATATTCACAATATCGTTTATATACAGGTTAAAAAGAAGGGGCCCTAAAATACTTCCTTGTGGAAACCCTGAAATAATACGCTCTCTATCGGAGGAATCACCACTAATGTTAATATATTGGAAGCGGTAACTTCAAGGAGTGATAACGACAACCCTCGAATACCATAGTGATTAAGTTTACAAAGCAGAATGTTATGATCCACGAAGTCAAAGGCTCTAGTAAAATCTACGAATACGCCAGCAACCGTTCTTTTTTCTTCAAAATTTTGTAATATATATTCTTTCTGGGACAAGAGGGATAATTCCGTGGAACGATTTTTTTCTGAAACCAAACTGCGAAGATGAGAGTAAATCGAGCTTATTCGCAAATTGTACGAGACGGGACTGTATTACTTTTTCGGGTCCTTTAGAAAATAAGGGAAGAATTGAAATCGGTCGATAATTGCTGAAATTATTTTTATCTCATTTCTTGTGAAGGACAGATACTTTCGCCACCTGCATCGCCGTAGGAAATACTCCAGACG